>CM046363.1:10251558-10415255 GCA_025413025.1 Ficus hispida
ACTCAAATTAGAAGACCATGACGAACCAACTCACTAGATTCAATCCCGATGAAGATGGTAGACGAAGAGCAACTCTTATGAGAAAAGTCTACCAAGTTAGGACAAAGGGAGAACGATTTGAAGTTTCATTTGACACGAAAGCAACCAATAGGGAAGGGAGGAGATGCATTACAGAGTTAGATTGGAGTACTTGCTCGAGAGATATACCCATTTAGATATCGGACTTTAGAAGTACCGATTTAGCCCAAAGGAAAAAAGAATGTGGATGGAAATCGTAACTTCTTTCACTGTGGTGAATCGTTTAAAAAATAAGCCTTAAAGTCATATGCAGAGCCGGCAAAAAATTTCAAATATGATCTTTACCAAGTTTTTGTAAGGGATCATATTGACGAAGAAGCTGTGTGGCAACGACCATCAAAAGTGGTTCAAAATTACCCAACCATCAGCCAAGATGATTGGAAAACTTTCATTACGTATCGTTAGAGTGCGAAATTCAAAAGACTTTCTGAACAAGGAAATGAGATAAGAAAGAAACTCAAATACGGATCAATGGGAGACTACGACGGATATAGGAAACGTGACCAACCACATGTACGTGAATAACTTACACAAAATTTGTAAATGGTATGTTTTACTTCCAATTTCTACTTATATGTTTAGTAATGGTAATTATTGAACTGTGTTCGAGAAGACAGAAAAATACACAGAGCGGCATAAAAATTGGTTGAACATGTGCATTAGCCCGATAGATTTTCAAGAATGAAGAATGTCAAAATATTGCCGATACAATAGTAAGTTTTCGAATCCGATTAAAATCAATTAATCTCGTATACTCGTTTATGTTTACGAACATAATGTACTGTGCAATTGTTTTAGGATGACTTCAGTGAACAACAAACATAAGGAAGTTTCGAATCTATGGGGATAGAGGACATATTGACTAAGGCTTAGGCAATGCCGAGCATTCGGGTCAGCTTCGAGGTCAATCTAAGTTTGTCAAGCAGTCGCAATACTTTAATGTTGCGAGAAGTTCAACGGAAAATGCTGAAGTCTTGGGTATGAAACGGCAGCTAGCTGCATTAGAAAGAACCGTACAGGAATTATGTGCAAAGCATGGTATCAATCGAGAGACTATGGCGGAGGAGCCGACCGCACCGAAAGTTGATCAACACAACAACTTCAAGCTAGTTGCACTCTGATGAAAAAGGAGCTGAGGCGTCGGATCTGAAGCCCGATCCAAACTCAAGTAAGGAATGCCATCTATTTCTTCCTGATGTAATTAACGGAGGAGATGTGCTTGCTGCAGATGGCAGGGTGATAAATGCACAAAAATACATTTTTATTTATATAATTTATTAAATAAATTACATTTTAAATAAGGATTTTCGTAATATTAATTCATAATATTTTACTTTAGAAATATTTATTATTTTAATTATTTTGATTCTTTCCTATTTCTTTTCTTTCTCCGCAGGAACAGCACACGCCCAGCCAACTGCAGCTCTTCCTCCACGTGCGCGCAGCTGCTTCCCCACAATCCAGCTTCAGTTGCTCCAACTTCAGCCCGTGATTCGAGCCCGAGAGATCAGCCACAATCCCAGCTTCAGTTGCTCCAACTTCAGCTCGAGAATCTCGGCCCAAATCCTCAGCCAACTTCAGCCGAAAACCCAGGCCTGCGAGAATCGCGCCCAAGCTCTACGCGCGCCCAGCTGCTTCACCGCGCGCGCCAACGCGCGCCCAGCTGCTTCACCGCGCGGCCCAACCGCGCCCAGCTGCTCCACCGCGCGCGCCAGCGCCAGCTGCTTCACCGCGCGCGCCCACGCCGCCCAACGCCAGCCAACACAGGCCCGCGATTCCAGCCCGCGCGAATTTCGGGCCGAATTATCAGCCAAGCTTCTAGCCCACCTGCTCCTCCATATGCACGCAAATTCGGGCCAGATTCTTAGCCAAGCCCACGGCACATTTCAGGCCAGATTCATTTCATCCAGCTGGTGTCCCACGAGTAACCGGCTGATTTACCAACCTGGGTAGCGGATTTGTTGGCCAAAATCCGCCCCAGCATGTTGGATTTGAGCTTATATAATGAGGGCTCCTCAAGAGGACGAAGGAGAGTTTTTCCATTCATTTTAGCTAAGTTTTTAGTATTGTTTTATTTTTCATCTCATATTTTCTTGTTAGAACTTTGTGAGATGAATTGCAAACTAGGCTAGAGTTCTTTGGTGAGGCTAGAGATGATCCTAGATGTGTAGTGAATTTATTTGGGTTTTGATTCTCCAATGGTTTCTAAAGTTGATACATTAGAGTGAATAATTTCTCTTTATCCTATTTCTTTCTCATTTCAATATATTTTATTGTCAGCTCTTATATAAATCTAGTCAAGCTCTTTTTATGTGAATTGTTGCATGATAAAATATATTGATAGCGTTATTTTATAAGTAGTCTTTTACTGCAATATTGCTTATGGTATATTGTCGCTTTTGGATTTCTTATAAGATAATTTTTATTAGTTCTTCACATAAGAATTTTATTCACTCAAATAAATTTTAATTCACAAGTTTTTCAAATCTTTATTTTCCGATTGATTGTTTGGGATGTGAAACTTTCAATTGAGTTATTTTATGAATCAAAATCCAATTAGGTACATGAAACATATAGGGGATTCTCGATGCTTTACCACTTTTAATTATTGAATTTTCTTCATTTCTAAATTACGGTGTTTAAAAATTGTTTTAAAAATCACAAAAATATTTCTTTTCCTTCTTTCTTTGATTACTTTTTCCTCTAACGCTTTTGTTCCGCTAATTTTTTCTTGTTTGTTTTTATCACCTCCTCGTGGGATCGACCGTCCTAATTGTGCTACAATCGACCGCTTGTTTTTGTACACATTTGGGCGTAACCAAATTTTGGCGCCGTTGCCGGGGAGGTGTCAAGAAGCAAGATTGATCATAGATATTTTGCCAAGAGGTAAGTAATTTTATTTCTTTATTTATTATTATTATATATTATTATTATTATTATTATTTTACATTTAAAAATATATATATATTTATTTTATTATTTATTTTTTAGTAATCGGTAAAAAAAAAAAAAAAAAAAAAAACTTCATAATTTGTGTAACCTTAGGTTTAGTTTAGCATTAACTTAGGATATTAATATCTAACATCTAACATTCCATAAAATACGTCATAAAATTTAATAATTTGCAAGCAATTGTGTGAAAACGTTGGAAAGTACGAACTAAAGTTCTGACTAGGAGGTTGGTTTTAAGGAGCCTCGCCCCACCAATCTTTCCTGGGAGCATTCTTAGGGATTGCGATTCGCAGTTTTACACTATTGTTGTTTTTATAAAAGTTGTCTTGTTAAAAAAAATAATAATAAAATAAAAATTAAAAATTAAAAATTAAAATAAAAAAAATACAAAATACAAAAATTTAAACGCTCAAGGTGAATGAATCGTTATAGAAACGAACTAGGGAGATTCGCAAGAAGACCTGAAAACCCTAGCGAAGTTTCTTCTTCTACGTCTAGCCTTCCTCCATCTCCAAACGCTTTAGCAATTCCAAATCCATTTGCGATGGCTCAAAACGAGGAGGTCCAGCAAAAGACGTTGAACGACTACCTTCACCCTACGCGTACGGCCACACCATCGTGCATAATATTTCCACCTCATTTACCGAATTTGGATTTTAAGCCGGGTATGATTCAACTTTTGCCGACATTTCACGGGTTAGAAAGCGAAAATCCGTACGTGCATATTCGAGAGTTTGATGAGGTGGTGGCCACTTTCCACAACCGAGCTGAGGCTGCAGATTCTGTGCGATTAAAATTTTTCCATTCTCTCTAAAAGACAAAGCTAAAAGCTGGTTGTATTCTTTGCGACCTAGGTCTATTGGAACATGGGAAGAGATGACAACTGTATTTTTCAACAAATATTTCCCACACCATAAGACTAATGGTCTTAAACGACAGATCTCGACCTTTACTCAGAAAGACAATGAAACTCTCTATCAAGTCTGGGAGCGGTTTAAAGATTTGTTGAATCAATGTCCCCACCATGGTTACGAGAGTTGGCGCCTCGTCAGCTATTTCTACGAAGGACTCACAATCCGAGAGCGTCAATTTGTGGAGATGATGTGCAATGGTGAGTTTCTCCAAAAGGATCCCGAAGAGGCTTTCGAGTATCTCAACGAGCTAGCCGAGAAAGCCCACACATGGACTGGACCAAGTGCTACTGACAGCACTAGTCGTTCTCGACCTGCTGGAGTCTACCAACTAAGGGAAGAGGATAACCTCAAGGCCCAAATCGAGTCTTTGACACGACAGATTGAGGCCCTCAAAACCAAGGAAGGTAAAGGAATCCACATGGTCGCAAGGGCAGAGTCGCAAGAACCATGCTTCGTTTGTGGAGGGTTGGAACACTTAGCTAAGGATTGCCTTGTTTATAGTGAAATGAGAGGGAGTTACGAAGAGCAATGTAATGCCTTAGGGGCATACAACAAGCCTTTCTCTAATACGTACAATCCTGGCTGGAGGAACCATCCAAACTTCAGCTGGAGAGATTCCAATCAAACACAACCACCAAAGGCGAATTCTGCACCTCAATATCATGCACAACCGCCGAGGAGTTCTCTCGAGAATACCTTTGCAATCTTTCATGGAGGCACAGACTAGGATGAATCAAAAGTTTGAATCATTTTTCACGCAAATGGTGGAAGAAAGTAAAGAGATGAAGAGCCAACTCACAAAGCTGACTGGTGCCCTGACTGTTCAAGAACGAGGCAAGTTTCCTTCGCAAGCTCAATCCAACCTCACGGGCAACACATGGCACAAACCTCCAACTCTGCAGGTCAAAACATCAAGGAGGTCAATGCCATCACCACTCGTAGTGGCAAGATTTCGAATGAACCATCAAGAACTACTGTCACTTCAAGTAGTCAAGAAGTCGTCCCCAAGACAGCTGAGTCAATTGAACTTCCAGTAAAGGTGCCTTTTCCCCAAGCTCTGCGATCTGCTAAGAAAGTTCTGGATAGTCAAAGTGAGATCCTAGAGCATTTGACTCAAGTGAAGATTAATCTTCCATTGCTTCATGTGATTAAGCAAGTGCCGGCTTATGCCAAAGTCATCAAGGATCTGTGCACCGCCAAAAGGAAGCACCACGTTAAGAAGACCGCCTTCTTGACGGAACAAGTGAGTGCGGTGATCGAGCAAAAGGCGCCGCCTAAGTACAAAGATCCTGGTTGTCCCACCATCTCGTGCCAAATTGGGACTCAGGAATTCGGCCAAGCTTTGCTCGACCTTGGAGCGAGCGTCAATCTCATGCCTTACTCCATCTACTCGCAACTTGGTCTTGGAGAGATTAAGCCCACATCTGTGGTTTTGCAACTGGCCGATCGTTCGATCAAGAAGCCTCGGGGTATAGTTGAGGATGTTCTGGTTCAAGTTGAGAAGTTTTATTACCCCGTTGATTTCCTTGTCCTAGATACTCAATCTGTGGTAAGCATGGAATCCAAGATTCCCATCATCCTCGGTAGACCATTCTTGCTACAGCCAATGCTTTGATTAACTGTAGGAATGGTCTCATGAAGATATCTTTCGGGAACATGACCTTGGAGGTAAATGTTTTCCACATTGCGAAGCAGCCACATGATGATGACGAGTGTCACCAAACATTTCTGATCGACACACTCGTCTCGGAGGAGGTTCGACTGTACAATGATTCTGGTAATCTTAATGAACTCCTCCACAATTCTGACTCTGAAAGTTCCGGTCCTTGTGAGTTGGCGAACAACGCTACCATCTATAAAGACGCACAAGGCAGAGGAACCAAGTTTTGGCAACCGCGTTTTGAAAAGCTACCTCGAGAAAAAGAAAAGCCAAAACCATCCACTGAAGAGATCCCAACACTTAAGCTGGCTCAATTGCCTGAGGGTCTGAAACATGTCTTCCTGGGAGCTGGTGATACCTTTCCTGTTATCATTTCATCTAAACTTGACGCATCACAAGAACAGCAGTTAGTCGACATGCTGCGAAAGCACAAAGCTGCGTTAGGTTGGACGATTGCTGACATTAAGGGTATTAGCCCCTTAATTTGCTCCCATCACATCAATTTGGAAGACGGGGCTGTTCCACGAAGGGATCCCCAAAGGAGACTAAACCCAACGATGAAAGAAGCTGTGAAGAATGAGGTCTTGAAGCTTCTGGATGCAGGTATCATCTATCCGGTTGCCGATAGCAAGTGGGTTAGTCCAACTCAGGTAGTGCCCAAGAAATCGGGGGTGACAGTGGTAGAGAACGAAAAAGGAGCTCTTGTCCCCACAAGGACAGTTACGGGTTGGCGCATGTGCATTGACTACCGAAAGCTGAACGCTTCCACCCGCAAGGATCATTTTCCGCTTCCGTTCATCGACCAAATCCTAGAACGTGTGGCTGGTCATCCTTTCTACTGCTTTCTTGATGGCTACTCCGGATATTATCAGATCGAGATTGCATTGGAGGACCAAGACAAGACTACTTTTACCTGTCCTTTTGGTACTTATGCCTTCAGGCGTATGCCATTCGGACTGTGTAATGCACCGGCCACCTTTCAGAGGTGCATGACGAGCATTTTCAGCGACATGGTCGAAAAATGTATGGAAGTGTTCATAGATGACTTGACCATTTTCGGCAATTCCTTTGACTTGTGCCTTCTCAACTTAGAAGCTGTTCTGACAAGATGTGAAGAAAAAGGACTCGTGCTTAACTGGGAGAAATGTCATTTCATGGTACCATCAGGCATAGTCTTGGGGCATGTTGTTTCTGAGAAAGGGATTGAAGTCGATCAGTCTAAGATTGAACTTATCTCTAAATTGCCCACTCCCAAGTCATTCAAAGAAATTCGGTCATTTCTCGGGCATGCTGGTTTCTATAGGAGGTTCATACAGAATTTTTCTGCAATTTCTCGTCCATTATGTAATCTCCTAGCCAAAGATGCCGTTTTTGAGTGGACGCAAGAGTGTGAGGATGCCTTCCGAACGCTTGTGGTAAAGTTGACTACTGCCCCCATTATTCAGTCACCGGATTGGAGCTTACCATTCGAGATTATGTGTGACGCAAGTAACCATGCTGTTGGGGCAGTCCTTGGTCAAAGAAGAGAGGGGAAGTCCTTTGTAGTGTATTACGCAAGCCGCACTCTGAATAGTGCTCAATTGAATTACTCAACCACTGAGAAAGAGTTGCTCGCTGTTGTGTTTGCACTTGACAAGTTTCGTGCATATCTGATTGGTTCACCCATCACCATCTTCACAGATCATGCAGCTCTTAAGTATCTCCTTTCCAAAAAGGATGCCAAGGCGCGATTGATTAGGTGGATCCTCTTGCTGCAAGAATTTGACATCAAAATCAAGGACAAGAAAGGAGTCGAAAACGTTGTGGCGGACCATCTTTCTCGACTCGAATTTAGTGACCCCGCCGACGGTCCTGCCATCCGAGATGATTTCCCCGACGAACATCTATTCGCTGTCACCAAGCTACCTTGGTACGCTCACATCGTCAATTACTTGGTGACTGGCGAACTTCCTGCTGATTGGAGTGCTTAAGATAAGCGTAAATTCTTGGTCGAGGTGCGTAATTTCTACTGGGATGACCCGTACCTTTACAAATATTGCCCCGACCAGATCATACGGCGATGCATTCCTGACGATGAAATTCATAGTGTTTTACACTTTTGCCATAACGATGCATGTGGTGGTCACTTCTCCGTAAAAAAGACTGCTACAAAAATCCTACAGTGTGGTCTTTATTGGCCCACTTTGTTTAAAGACACTAATGAATTTTGTCGTTCTTGTCTAAGGTACCAAAAGTTAGGTGCTTTGTCCCGTCGCCATATGATGCCTTTGAACCCAATTATTGTAATAGAGATATTTGATTGTTGGGGGATAGATTTTATGGGACCCTTTCCATCTTCTTTTGGTTACTTATACATTCTCCTCGCTGTGGATTACGTTTCAAAATGGGTAGAAGCCGTGCCGTGTCGAACCAATGATAATGCGACAGTTGTGAAGTTCTTGAAAGAAAATGTGTTATCTAGGTTTGGTACACCCCGCGCTATCATCAGTGATCAAGGCACACATTTCTGCAATCGTTCTTTCGAGGCCCTGATGCGCAAATACGGTGTGATCCACAAAGTTTCAACCGCTTATCATCCCCAAACGAACGGTCAAGCTGAGCTGGCAAATCGAGAGATCAAGCAAATCCTAGAAAAGACGGTAAACCCCGACCGCAAAGATTGGTCCATGCGCCTTTCCGACGCACTTTGGGCATATCGCACTGCTTACAAAACCACACTTGGGATGTCTCCTTACAGGCTTATCTTTGGAAAAGCCTGTCATTTACCTGTAGAGCTTGAACATAAGGCTTATTGGGCTGTCAAAGCCCTTAACTTTGATCTCAGTGCTGCAGGTATACATCGCAAGCTCCAGCTGTCGGAAATTGAGGAGTTAAGAAATGATGCATATAATAACTCCAAGATCTACAAGGCTAGAATGAAGGTGGCTCATGACAAGCACATTTTGAGGAAGAACTTCGAGCCAAATCAGAGGGTGCACCTTTATGACTCCCGTCTGCATCTCCACCCAGGTAAGTTAAGGTCGCGGTGGACTGGTCCATTTGTGGTGAAACAAGTCTTTCCCAATGGTGCTGTTGAAGTCGAGGACCCAAGCGATGGGAGAATTTTCAGAGTCAATGGCCAGAGATTGAAGCACTACATTGAACGAGTAAGCCAGGCTGAAGATATCATTCTTGCGGCCCCAGTTTATAAGTAGTTTGCTTCCAACTCTTTTTGTATCATATTTTTGTTTTGTTTATTTCTTTTTGTGTGTGTTTTGTGTGCTTTTATTTTCGGTTTATTTTTATGTGTTTTTATATTTTTCTGTGTGTTTTGAAGAATCAGATCAGGTTGCTCATCTCTCTTCCTATCGTCATCAACCAGGTGTTCTCTTTCCCTGTCTTCTTCACATTTGTACATCTTTTTAGACATTGAGGACACTGTCTGATTTTTGGTTGGGGGTGGTGAGCATATTCATGCGTAGTTTAATTTTTGTCATTTTGGAATTTGGATCAAAATTTTTACAAAGTTACCTAAGTGTGATTTCAAAATGTTCGGTTTGAGTCAGTTTTTGTTATCTCAACTATTAAGAAATGATTTCCAGAGTTCTTTTTGTGCACATGCTAAACCTTGTGGTAAGATGGTTGTTAACATATTTAGTTGAGAAAAATTCTCGAGTCTAAGTGTTTTATTGGTGAGTTGTGAGAGTTGAGAAAACAGCTTTTTGAACTTTTATTGATCTTTCGAATTGGTACAATCACTATTTGGAACACCACTACTTAACTTGTACTTTTGCTTGAAGGATGATTTTTGATTAGATAGAATTGATCTTTTGTAATAGAGCCTTACATCATTCATGTAGTTTGATCTCATATGGTGCTGCATAGCAGTCAAAAGAATTCCTTACTATATTTGTTCTATTAAGCATGATGTCTTAAAAAAATAAAAAAAATAAAAAAATATAAAAAATAAAAAAAATACAAAAAAGAATACAAAAAAAAAATAAATAAATAAATAAATAAAAATTTGTTGTTTGACGGCTCTTTGTTTATTTTCTATCTTATCCAAATGAAATCCCAAAAGCTAGTTTATGGTGTAAGTGGTGTAATGTTCTGAGTATTTGTTCGCCTATCATTTGATCAATTTTTGTTTATTAGCTTGTCCTTAAAATGCCTTCTCTCATTTGAGTGTTGACCGATTTCTTTCCAACTCCATGAGTGAAAACCTCTGCACTAAAACATTTCCAACACCCGTGAGGTAATGGAGTTGAGACTTTTTCTTGATGAATTTTTCGATGCTATTTGTGTTATGGATTGTGGTAAGAAGGATACGGTTTGGTACACACACACACAACTCTGGAGAAATGACTGAAATAGTTTGATAGCACTTTCTGATTTCTTGCTGATGTTTTGGTTGAATACTTGGATGATTTTGCAGGTTTTGATTTGAATTTTCAGCTTGACTTGATTTTTCTTACGCTTGAATTGCTAGGGACTAGCAATAAGCTGGTTGGGGGTTGTGATAAATGCACAAAAATACATTTTTATTTATATAATTTATTAAATAAATTACATTTTAAATAAGGATTTTCGTAATATTAATTCATAATATTTTACTTTAGAAATATTTATTATTTTAATTATTTTGATTCTTTCCTATTTCTTTTCTTTTCTCCGCAGGAACAGCACACGTCCAGCCAACTGCAGCTCTTCCTCCACGTGCGCGCAGCTGCTTCCCCCACAATCCCAGCTTCAGTTGCTCCAACTTCAGCCCGTGATTCGAGCCCGAGAGATCAGCCCACAATCCCAGCTTCAGTTGCTCCAACTTCAGCTCGAGAATCTCGGCCCAAATCCTCAGCCAACTTCAGCCGAAAACCCAGGCCTGCGAGAATCGCGCCCAAGCTCTACCGCGCGCCCAGCTGCTTCACCGCGCGCGCCCAACGCGCGCCCAGCTGCTTCACCGCGCGCGCCCAACACGCGCCCAGCTGCTCCACCGCGCGCGCCCAGCGCCCAGCTGCTTCACCGCGCGCGCCCAACGCGCGCCCAGCTGCTCCACCGCGCGCGCCCAACGCCCAGCCAACACAGGCCCGCGATTCCAGCCCGCGCGAATTTCGGGCCGAATTATCAGCCAAGCTTCTAGCCCACCTGCTCCTCCATATGCACGCAAATTCGGGCCAAATTCTTAGCCAAGCCCACGGCACCATTTCAGGCCAGATTCATTTCATCCAGCTGGTGTCCCACGAGTAACCGGCTGATTTACCAACCTGGGTAGCGGATTTGTTGGCCAAAAATCCGCCCCAGCATGTTGGATTTGAGCCTATATAATGAGGGCTCCTCAAGAGGACGAAGGGAGAGTTTTTCCATTCATTTTTAGCTAAGTTTTTAGTATTGTTTTATTTTTCATCTCATATTTTCTTGTTAGAACTTTGTGAGATGAATTGCAAACTAGGCTAGAGTTCTTTGGTGAGGCTAGAGATGATCCTAGATGTGTAGTGAATTTATTTGGGTTTTGATTCTCCAATGGTTTCTAAAGTTGATACATTAGAGTGAATAATTTCTCTTTTATCCTATTTCTTTCTCATTTCAATATATTTTATTGTCAGCTCTTATATAAATCTAGTCAAGCTCTTTTTATGTGAATTGTTGCATGATAAAATATATTGATAGCGTTATTTTATAAGTAGTCTTTTACTGCAATATTGCTTATGGTATATTGTCGCTTTTGGATTTCTTATAAGATAATTTTTATTAGTTCTTCACATAAGAATTTTATTCACTCAAATAAATTTTAATTCACAAGTTTTTCAAATCTTTATTTTCCGATTGATTGTTTGGGATGTGAAACTTTCAATTGAGTTATTTTATGAATCAAAATCCAATTAGGTACATGAAACATATAGGGGATTCTCGATGCTTTACCACCTTTTAATTATTGAATTTTCTTCATTTCTAAATTACGGTGTTTTAAAAATTGTTTTAAAAATCACAAAAATATTTCTTTTCCTTCTTTCTTTGATTACTTTTTCCTCTAACGCTTTTGTTCCGCTAATTTTTTCTTGTTTGTTTTTATCACCTCCTCGTGGGATCGACCGTCCTAATTGTGCTACAATCGACCGCTTGTTTTTGTACACATTTGGGCGTAACCACAGGGCATACATGGAATGTGTTCCAATGGACACAGTCCATGGGATTCCTTTAGGTAAGGAGAATGTACGAGTGACAATTACAGTGCCAAAACTAAAATATGCACCCCTACCTATTCTGACGCACGAAGCCACCTGTATTGAAGAAGCTGTCGGTGGGTTTGTTGCTTGACCAAAAAGATTAGTCGTCGTTCAAACAAGTTTGAGCCAGGCAAGCAAAGGTCCTAGTCATGCTCCTGGCCGAGAACCCAAGGGGAGCAAACGAACCAAAAAGAGAGTAGGAAGGAAGAAAATACGGTCATAACCGGATGTATAACAACAACCGGTGCAAGAAGAATTGCCTTTGTTTGACTTTACTGACATTCCCTTTGATTTGAAACCGTTAGTGTATTACGCACAAAATTCCATGCGTGACGGTATCCAAATAATCTGCCATCAACAACAGTTCATCATTGGTGATGACATGCCCATATATATTGGGTTTGAAGATGTCTACCATTTCATAACATTTAAAGAAATCAGTGCAAATAGTATAATGATTTACATCAGGTAATACATTTTTCATTAAACTATTTAATTATTTATCCTTCTTAATCTTATATACAAAGGGTTTGTGTAACAAGTCAGCCTAATTATTTTACAGATACTTAACGGATTGTTGTGCAAGAGTAGGTATAGATCAACGGTTCGAGTTTATTTCTCCAGTCCTCATCTCACCAGTTCAATGCGTTGCCGATCACGCCGCCCACGTTCGAGAGATGGTCGATTACATTCTACAGATCTTAAGAAACAGTCCACAAGGAAAGCTGTTTCTCATGCCATATAACAACGGCCAACATTGGATCTTGGCAGTTATTGATCCGTGAGATGAATCGGTCCTCTATTTTAATCCTATTGGAAACGAACCGGGTGATGATTTTAAAGACCTAATTATGACGTAAGTAGTTTTTGATGTTTATATATCTGATTCTATGCATACAATTATAATTATTGTAATATATTGTTTTGAAATTTATGAAATTGTTAGGGCACTTAATAATTGGAAGATGTTGGTGGGAAGAGGAATAAGACAACGCAGAATTTAAAGATTTTGATTGATACTGCTCGATGTCCAATACAAGAAGGTTATGTAGATTGTGGTTATTTTGTGTTAGCTTTCATGTGAGAAATAACCCTCACTGTTGATGGACTAGCCGCTCTTCAAACGAAGGATTTTTATACTGATGATGACATGAGTTTGGTTAGGCAAAAGTGGGCTAGGTTTGTTATGCAGTTTATTCAATATTAAAAAACAATATATCAATTTTGTGCTATATGCATATTAATTATACAAATCTAGGTTATTATTGGCAGTTATTTAGTATTTTATAATTGGCTGATTTGCCACCCATGAAACGAATTCGTAAAATTTTTTAGGTTCACACCATGACGGTTGCAAAAACCGTCCTGGTAGCCGAGCTAACACGATGGTATCATGGCCGTCGCGGTATCTTAGCTACCACGACGGTCTTGAAACCTTTGTGGACTCCGAGATACCACAATGGTTTTACAACCGTCATGGAATCCATTTATATACCACGACTGTGGATTCCACGACGGTTTGAAAACCGTCATGGAAGTATTACCACGACGGTTTTTAATCGTCGTGGAATCTGTATTCTGTAGTAGTGTACCTGCACTAGAATAATATACAAAGTTTACTTATTTATTTATTTTTATTTATTTTGAACTAGAAAATAAGGGATTTAAACTTGATATCTTAGGATGTAATTTGGTATGAAATTATCGTTAGATTATACCGACAATTAGAAAATTTTCAGTCCAAAATTTATGTTTCTTTCATATACTAATAATAACAATAAATTTGTACCTTTCTATTTGGGACAAATTCAACTAGAAATTTAAGAAAACTTATGTTTTATTTGGCATTTCCGTTCAACTCCAACTAAACAGTACTTTTCATCTTAATTTTTATCTTTTTCTAAAAAATCAACAAAAATTATAATTAGCCATTAACAAGTCAACCAACTCTAATTTAAAAATTTCATCTCAAACTGACGAATTAAACATACGCTTACTATAATCAGGAAATTAAAGGTGCGAAAAACCATCAAACATTGTAACAATTTAGAGATACAGTTGACAATTTCGTTCAAGGCAAGGCTGAAAAAGAAAATGTTACACAAGCTATTTCCAAGTTTTGTAAATAATAAGAAAATAAGAAAAAAAAAAGAAAAAGAAAAAGGTCTAGTTAAATAATAAAGGTTAAAAAGCAAGAAAACTTCTCTCAAGCACCTAATACAAGCTTAATTGAAAAGATACTGAAATTGAATTTTCAAGGGTAATTTAGTAATTGCATATTAAACATATCAACATAATAGTGAGTGTCACATGTTATTTTCTGTGAAATAATTAACTGATGGGGGAATTTGCAAACGGTTCAAAGTTTAAGAGAAATTAATGTTACAAATTGAAGTTCGGGAAGGCATTTTATGATATTGTATAAAGTTCGGGGGGAATTTTAACATTTGTCCAAGAATTTATTGTTTGCAGACCACTTCAAGACTTTAACGATTCGAATTAATTAAAAAATTTGATTGCTTGATTGATCCCTTTAACTATTGCATTTGTGACATTTTGATCTTCATTATTCTTTTTTGTAGCTAAAATGACATTGAACTTCTAAAAAGGTTATAAAAAGTTCTTTTTTTAACCAAATCCTTAACTACCATTAACATAGTGGTTTAATTTCTCAATCGGTCGTTAAACTATTACATTTGTGACGTTTTGATCCCAAATCTTTTATTTTTTATTTTTTTTGGCTATTTTATTTGCACACCCCTTGAACTTTTCGAATTTGGCCGTTTTAAGGAGATAAACAAAATTTCCAATGAATATAAACTTTATAGTATATACGTATATAGACATACACTTTCAACTTCATGTGTCGACTTTCATCTTCCATAACACAATTAGGACATACACAATTTTAAATGTCCATCATTATGTATCACATTTGCTTCTTTATTTATTTATCTATTTTCTATATTTATTTATTCTTGAGCGAACAATATTGATCCCGGGTGGGGAAAAGTATGGCCCTTCCCCGAGGAAAACGGCGCCGTTTCCGTTTCTTCGCGGAAGGCACGTGGCGAATTTTGGTTTGAAGCTGAACCGGGACGCCAACTGGATCGGTAGCGACACGTGTGAGTGGCCGAGCCCAACGACTCCCTGGGCCTTTCGGGGAAGCCCGGGTTGCAAGAGAGTGTGGGGAGCGCAAACGAAGAGAAACTCGGGGTCTCTCGCTATTGGGCCTCGGCCTTGTTTGGGCCCTTGGGCCGACAGGAGTGATAGAGAATCCAGAGCAAGCTCGCCGAGCGCGGCCTGGCCCGTTACAGGGTTCGAGACCGTGACCCCGCACGTGCCGTTGTGGCACCCGGGCCTAGCCCGTGTGGAGCACGTGCGGCAATAGTGGTTGGGTCCTGCGGCACGTGAGCACTGGGTGGAGTGGCAGAGCGGGGCGTTGTAGGTAGACGAGAGGCACGACCCGCTTTCGCAGTTGGCCCACAGGAATCGGCCGTTGAGGTCGATCACGAGTGGGACCTGCAAGGGCGGGGCCTGCTTAGAGACACTCGCGACGTGAAACAAGAAGAAGCCATGGCTAAGAATGTAGTAGATGAGAGTCAGAGTTTGAGTTTGACGAGTATGTGGGGCACTTGGCATTGAAGAAGAGCATTTACCAGCCACACAAGCCATGCAGAAGCTGAGCTTTAGAAGTTTGTTTCTTGTTATGGCTTGTTGGAATTGGATTGGTTCAAATAACTTTTAGCTAATTTTGGATACCAAATTAAAGGAAAGGAGGACTCTAATTTCTAGGCTAAAATTTGTTTGAGTTTGCAAAATCAACTAGTTTTGGTTCAGATTAAACCTGATATAGACTGAATTTTCAAAGTATTTTTAAAAAATCAGGAATGAGATGATCAACGTTAACATATTTTTAAACGTTATTAAAGATATTCTCTAAATGTTGACAAATATTATGTATATCTTATCCCTCGATAACAAATGTGTCACCGCATGACAGCCCACTGACGAAGATGTTCAAAACTAGAGGAAAATTCCTTTAAATAAAAGGAAAATAATTTACACTATAATAGGCCATAATATTTTTATTGTTTGCTTACATTTGAATTCGGTTACCATTATAAATTATGAACCTGAGTAAAGTCAGTAATCAGTATTTAATTATGTTATTATTTGTAGTTAATGAAATTGACGAAACAAGAATTTTAACTCTGACTTATTTGTATTATTCCTGAGAAATGAATGCAAAATGTCTACGATTGACCTATCTCATGAAATGCCTGCAACCACCGTTTTGGAATTTCTAAATCCTTTTTATCACATTTTAATTTCAAATTACTACTTCTAACTCTCTTAACATAATAATTAACCTACACACTTAGGACAATATAATTATTTTGGGAAAAAATTAAATTAAATACTAAGATTATAACAAAAATCTAAACTTAAGAATGCTAAAAGAACTCTATTTTATAGAGTTGTCAACTTAAAAAAAGGAAAGCTTTAAATATGAGAAATAATACTGGAGCTATTACCTGCACTAGAATAATATACAAAGTTTACTTATTTATTTATTTTCATTTATTTTTAACTTGAGAATAAGAGATTTAAACTCAACATCTTATAATGTAATTTGATATGGAATTATCGCTAGATTATATTGACAACTAGAAAATTTTCAGCCTGAAATTTACGTTTCTTTCATAAACTAATAATAACAGCAAATTTGTACCTTTCTGTTTGAGACAAATTCCACTAGAAATTTGAGAAAACTTATGTTTTATTTGGCCTTTCAACTCCAATTAAATAGTACTTTTTCATCTTAATTTTTATCTTTTTCTAAAAAAATAAACAAAAAATAAAATTAATTATTAAAAAGTCAACTAATTTCAACTTAAAAATTTCATCTCAAAATGGCGAGCCAAACATACGCTTACTATAACTAGAAAATTAAAGGTGCGAAAAACATCAAACGTTGTAACAATTTGGAGATGCAGTTGACAATTTCGTTGAAGGCAAGGTTGAAAAAGAAAATGTTACACAAGCTACTTCCAAGTTTTGTAAATAATAAGAAAAAAAGAAAAAGGTCTAGTTAAATAATAAAGGTAAAAAAACAAAAAAACTTCTCTCAAGCACCTAATACAAGCTTAATTGAAAAGATGCTGAAATAAAAAAGCTGGAAAATGTTTCTACTAGTTTTGTTCTTATCAAGTTCCTATCTGGCATTCTTAAACAATTTATGTATGCTTGGTATGCATTTTATTTAGGTATCGAAGCCATCGCAAAAAAATAAACCGTAAAGCTGCTCATAAAACTCCTTACCTCTCTAAGCCCAGAGTCAAACAAGACATTCAGAGTCCAATGAGTCACAAAATCAGGTCTATTTTCAACCGGCTTTACGCCAATACGGGGGTTTTTTTTTTAATGCAATTATTAACAACAAAAGAGAAAAAAACTAGTGTCAATTTCAAAGTTCAGATAAATTGAAATAAAAAAGAAAAAAATCATGGTTACAAGCATAGTCTAAAGGTTTGATCCCAACCCCATCATAGATTTTTTAAATTCTCCAAACCCAAGTTGAAAAAAAAAAAAAAAAAAAGGGGGCAAGCTGGTTAAACAATAAAAAACTTTCAAAAGAACAATATTTCAATACACATCCGTAAATTAAAACACAGTTCTATTGAATTCATACACATCCAAGACAAATTTTGTTGGCATTAGTTGGATACAAGGACTTGACAAATATTCAGTTGTCAGCCATAATGTGAAGTAGCACGAATACATCAAGCATATATGCATATATGTATATATATATATATATATATATGCTTAACAAGTTAACATGCATGACGATCTTCTTCACCTGATTGGTGTTGAGTGACAACCATATAACCAGGGTTTAACGTTCCTATTAAAGATTCTCGGTCCATAAGTATACCTGTAAATGTCAACTAGCGGCGGAAACTGAATCCATACATACAAGATAATTGGAATGCCTGCAAGTAAGCTGACAACAAGAGCAATCCATTTGTCCTGAAGCATCAAAGAGAGCGCAACACAAAAGGCAATCATCATGGTTGCAATGGAGAAAAAAAGGGTAGAGAGGCCTGTTATCATCTTGGTAGGCAAGGATTTGAGGAAATCTTCTTCTGCATAGCGTGATGTGAGGATTCCTAGAAACATCAACAATGATGTTGCTGAAGAAAACAGTGACATTGCATCTGATATTATGAAAAGCTTGAACAAATTTTTGTTCCTGAATATCGGGAATCCTGTATCTTGGTTGTTCCCTACGGGAACTGTGAATGCTGCAGCAAATGTTATTGTAACGATTAGAGCACCTACAACAGTGCAAGAACTCGATGTCTCCTTCATCCATTTTTCTCCAGCAATTACCAGTTCCTTGTGCTTTCTTGTAAATAAGACATGTGGTCGTTCCAAATCTTTGTTTGTAAAGTCGTTACACACAAGTGTCACGACTGTCTCCACCTCCTTCATTAAAAATTACGACAGTTTGAGGACTAAGTTCATAGTTTTAACATATTTATAAGCTGAAATTTATTTTAACTATAACTATTTGAGAAAGATGTGTGAACAAGTACAACTGAACAATCCCACCTCTACAATAAATCTCAGAACGTTTGATAGGTACGTATTTTATACCAATACATTTTTTATTTTATTTTTATTTTATTTTATGAAAACACTCTCAAATGGACATATTTTATATCATAATCTTCATTTACACATACATGTAAATAACCCAAATTTTTTGTGTTGAATTATCTCCATTAACATTTAGGGCCCACTTTAGAGACATCTGGAGATTGTTTGAATGTCAGGTTGGAAATAAGTGTTTGGAGGAAAATCTTTTGAAAAAATTATGTGAAATAAAAAATAGTGTAAAAATTTAAAACGTATTTAGAAAAAAAAAAAAACAAAATGGACTTTGTCTTGTTTGTCTTGTCGTGATGAGCATTTTGACATAAAATCACTCATTCTGATTTGAAATAAAAAAGTTGTGGACTTTTAAAGTTTAAGTTTTTTGAAAATGAAATAAAGAGAAAATTTGATATAAATTAGAATTTTGTAATCTATATGGTGTTTTGCCATCTGGAGATAGTGCCTCAAGCAGGTCCTTACCTACTCATTATTATTTATTTTTTC
The DNA here is from genome assembly GCA_025413025.1 of Ficus hispida. Taxonomy (NCBI): domain Eukaryota; kingdom Viridiplantae; phylum Streptophyta; class Magnoliopsida; order Rosales; family Moraceae; genus Ficus; species Ficus hispida. The sequence goes on from CM046363.1 coordinate 10,270,533, forward strand.
CTTCTCTAGCCACTTTCTTTTCTCCTTCCGCTTTCTCCTATTTCTTTATATTTCGTTTCTCTCTTTTTATTATATACTAGTGGTAGCACATGCTCCACACGTACCATGCACATTTGAAAAAAAAAATGATAAATCAAATGAAAAAAATAATTATGAGATATTATATTATTATAAATATCCAATTAAATTTTCCTTTTTATGGTCACGTATCACTCTTTCAGCCATTTGGTTCCATTTTATTTTTGATTTGGTTACTTTTTTTCCCCTTGGTTACTTCCTTCTTTATTCGCTTTTCAATACTGTAGGTAATGATGAAAAAGATGGTGTCAAAAGATGAAGGGGTTAAAAAGTTTTTAGTTGGATTTGTTTAAAAACAAACTAGTTTTTTCTAAAGTAGTGACAAGTATCAGAAAGAAAAAGGGGTTAAAAAAGTTTTTAGTTATATTGGTTTCTAAAGTGGTACAAGTGTGATAAAAGGGTTAAAAAAGTTTTTAGTTAGATTAGTTAAAACCAAATTAATTTTTTCTAAGGTGGTAAGAAGTGTCAAAAAGAGAAAAGGGTGGATTAAAAAAAAATTTAGTTGGATTGACTCTTTTATATATAAATAAATATATATATATATTATACATTGGGGGTGAAAAGCCCATGATATGTTGATATATTTAGTATGAATTAGATACTAATCACGTTATTTAATGGTTTCCCCATTTTCTGCTCTTCCTTTCCATTTATCTCGATCTTCTCTTTCCATAGTAATTAGCGTACGAATAGCTAGGATTTTCTCGAATATACTTGTTGCATATGCGGCACTAATATATATATATATATATATATATATCTAGATATTCAATGTACCGTACCTTTTAATCCTATTCAAATATTGCAGCCTCCCTTAATTGGTTGAGACTATAGAATAAAGCAGATATGCTATACACAAACATAATTAACAAAATAATTTTGGGATATAAATAATCTAATAGTCATGTTATTGTCCCAAGTGCATATATATATATATATATATATATATATATATAAGCGTACGAATCAGTGATAGATGTCGAGGATGTTACCTTAAACCATTGAAGTTCTCTCTGCATTTGTAGAGCTGCTCCTGGGATGAGATATAGTGTTTTAGAAGAAGGAATTGATGCTGCCTTGTGTAACATGTTATTGTGCTGCGCATCAACAAGGCTTGCTATTGCTTGTTTATCAGGGAGACCATGTATAAGGCTAAAAATTTCCGCATCACGAAGTTCAATAGCGAGCATGAACACGTCGAATGCTAGATCATTTGTCCACACAAGTTCCGGATTCGCTTTTGCTACCTTATAAACTCAACATTCCCCTTGTAGACAGCTCCCAGTATAGCTTCACGAACCCTACCCTTTTCAACCACTTGATTCTCATCTGAACTGCTTTCTATTGCTCGGCACATGCGACTCAAGAGTTCACTGGATTGAACATGGAGCAGTTTCCTTTCGTACATAACCTTTACATCTGTATGCCCAATAACAATGGAAAGGTACAATGTCCTTATATATATATATTTATATATATAACTAGCTAGCTAGTTTTGAAATAATTGACAAACTAAAATATTGCAAGAAAAGGAGAGCAAGGATACCAAAAAGTTGGAGAAGAATTGAAGGCATTCGTGCTAATACACCCACTAATACTGCAAATTAAATCAGAACATAATTTTTAGATATCTCATCACTCCATTTTCGTATGTTTATATGTATCGAAAAATTCATAAATTTATGAAGAGATGATACAAACAATAACAAAATAAACTAAGAATAAATAAATTCAAAATAAAAATTCAAGTTTTTTTTTTTTTTTTTTTTTTGGGTGCATGGTTGCATGTTAAATTTTTGCCTTTGGTAAATCAGTATCTAAACTAAAATCTTGAGTCCTTAATAACTAACCCGTCAAACTCCACTATGCAAAAACCAAATTAACAAAACCAAAAACAAAAGTCTATTTATATTTACCTAACAAAAGAAACTCCACTCTACAAAAGACTAAGCTATCCTTGTATCTATCGGATACCTAAAAACAAAAAACTCATTTTCCAGTTTCAAAAATTTTACAATTTTCGCATTATGTTGCAGTTTACAGAAAGTACTGTCGCACATGTATTTATTGTATTATACACTTTACATATACTTATGTACACATATAATATGTCTTGAAATGTTAGACTTACCTGAGCGAATTGCAGTTAAATCAGTATTATCAATTTGGGTATATGCTTGATTCTGTAGATCTATAGTAACTTGATTGGCTGTACAACCGCCAATGTCTATACCTGTCAAACATAGAAGAAAAGGCGAGAGAGAATGAATTATAAAGATTGCAAGGGAAAGGAGGTTTATTAACAACAAAAGAAGATCTTATTAAAAGTTTATTTTAAAATTAATGTTAAGGGTAAAAAAAACAAAAAAACAAATTGAATGTATACTCACAGCTATACCCATCGTTGCCAAAATCCTAACTGGCACCCACTACGCAAGACGGATTTGCGACAAGTTGAAAATGACCACGCTGGAGAATTGTTATTTTGATCGGCAGTTATGGCAAGACCTGGGCAATGCTCGAGCAAATCCAAAGGGATATCTGTAATGTTATAGTGATTTAACAAGAACATTATTAAGTGAAAATGCATGAATATAATATATACAAAATAAAATAATAATACGATGAGCTAGCATGATCAATAAGTTTCAAACCTTACTTCTATAATTTAATTTTTGTCTTTTTTCTTCAATTTTACTATTTACACAGTTTTGTAACTCAAATTTTAAAAGTCCATAACTTTGCATAGACAAGTTCAAATGATATTTTTTTAAAAAATTACATAAAATTTTGAAACGAACGAAACAAGCTCTATATTGATATTTTTTTTCCAAACAAATTTCAAATTTTTACACTTTTTAACTCAAGTAATTTAAATATCTCGCTAAACGTACAATCAATCCAAACACAAATTCTACGATCCAAATTTTAACACTAAACGCATGCTTAGATCTATGGATGGCTATTTGTAGAATCCTTACCAAACATATTCCGATATATGCAGTTGACAATGAGGTTAGCGCCTATCCGGCCATTGTCTCGGAATGTTAGAGCTTCTCGTGGCGTGACGGAATAAAGATAACGAGCCATTTGAAAGTGAGAAACGATTACAGCATGAACAACCGGAATGCTTTCAGTTTTATGATCAACGGTAACTAGTTCCCTGTTCTTTCTGATCAAGCAATTTAGCTCCGGTTCGAATGGAAAGTGCAAGGACTGTGAAACCATCCATCTGTTGAATCAGCAGGTCTTCTACGGTCATTAATTGAACCAACTCCTCGACAATATGCAAATGTCCAGCACTGACTGCTATGTGAAGTGGAGTGTTGTTCGAAGCATTGCTTCTTGCTCTCACTGCATCAGGATGTTGGTCAAGATACGCCTTAGCCGTGTCCCACTTACCACGTCCCACTGCGTCGACGAAGAGGGGCCGATGTTGTTTAAAGTCGCCACTTTGTTCAGACCCTGCTGCCAAATTCCATTTTCAGCTGAATTTTAATTCATTTCTACCATTATATATCTGACCTACATATATATGCAAATATAAATACAAAACATCTACTGTACGAACGGCCCATGTGTTGATTATTGACTTCTTGTTGTAATTCATGTTTGATATATTTGGAAACACAAATTAAATGAAAAAAAATACATATATATATATAAATTGAAATGAAGTGTGTTTGAAGTGCATACATACTAAAATTATTAAATATTTATTTTATAAACAGATATAAATATCAAAGCTGTTTTTTAATGACATAATATTTTTTGACACTGGTTCAAAAAAAATACTTTCTAACATATATGTTAGGCTATTATTAAAAAAATGGAAAGAAAGTAAATACATATTTTTAAAAAATATTTTTCTAGGGACAAATTTAATTGAGAGAGTAAATCCATTAAATTTTTTTTATAAAAATAAAAATTAGAGAATAAAAATGACAAATTTAGAAAAAGTTAAAACGCAAAATATATATATATATATATATATATATATATATATATTCAGGGAACTTCACTACATATATATATGCATCCTTAACTACTAGCAAGCAATTTAGCTCGTGGCTTATCAATAAATTCTACGTTTTCATGGCTCTAAAAAAAAAAAAAAAATCTTTTCACATAGAGAGATTTAATTATTACCTGGAGAGTTGACTAATTTGTTTTGCTGTTCATTCTTTTCCGAGCTTGATTCTGGTACAATATTTTCATTTCTTTCCTTTTCTTTCTTATGATCTTCCATGGTAATAGCTAGATCTGTATTCAAGTTCATTGTGAGGTGAAGGATATTTATTAACATAATAAAACAGAACATAAAAAGCGCTAAATAGCTAGAGCAAGTTTAAAAAAATACCAACAATATCGATGGAAAAAAGCAGCAGCAGCAGCAGGAGATGATCAAGAAGCCTCTGCAAGCGCACAGTGATAATGGTTTACCAGCCAATGTAGTTAGCAAAATGAGATTCAGATCTAAAGAAATACTTGACTTGGGTAACAAGGGCTGTATATGGCAAAAGTAATGAAATGCACGAAGGAAAGAATTTTGTTGAATAAAGCGGTGCCCCTCACGTTACGTGAGTAAAAGAAAAAATAAAGTTAGGTTTTGTTTTTTAATTAGTAAAATTAGTCTCAATCTCTTACCAAATGACAGGTAATATAAAGAGTAACATTATATGATGTGGACACCAGATGTGTTCCCTAACTTTATTTAATTTTGTACAAATTTTATTTTTTCTCCCTGAACTTTAGATTTTAGATTTAGATCATGTCATATAATATCTTATGAACTTCAAATTATAATATTTATTCTCCTTAAACTTTAAATCATTTGCAAATTTTTCCTTTCGATTAAATTTTTAATAGAAAATAACATATGATTTGGGCGTGTTAATATAATTAAGGCAATTTTAGTAAAATCTTCAATTGGATTGATAGACTTTATGTTTTTTGTAGTCTTCCAAAGCTAACTCTTTTTAACTCTCTTTCCAAGTCTCTCTCTCCACTACCTTTGGTTTTTTTGTTCTTTTCTTCTCCATCAGGCCATCACTATTCTCTATCCTCTTGTTTTTTCTCTCACTTCTGTTTTTAGTTGCCGTGAGCTAGCTTTTAACTTCTCAGTTTATTTAAACAGAAAACTAATTTTGTTAGAAAAATAAACATTAATTTCAAAAACTAGTATTCCATTTGTTCAGCAAAAACTCTATCTTCGTGGACGTCGACGGGAAGATGGGCGGCGGTGGGGGGTCTCTAAACTCAATGGGTCTTGACTTGAATCACGCTGAGGGTGGTGCGACGGCGAACTAAAGGCAGCAGGGGTCAGATCTCGGAAGCACGGCGGCACCAAAATCAGGGGTGGGATGTACGGCGCGACGGAGATCCGGTGAAGTATGGCTGCAACAGGGGCAATGGCAGTCAGACATAGGGGCCTGCGACGGAGTTATGGTGGAGGTGCCGACGAGGCCGTGACGGTTACACGTGAGCTCCAATGGTAGGGATGCGAAGTTAGCGCATTGGCGGGGTGCAGGGCGCCGGTAGGGAGCGGGGTGCCGGCGTGGAGCAAGACGCCGAAGCGCGCCGAAGTAAACCTCCTCTGCTAAGTGATGGCAGAGAAGTTTTGCTGCGCCTTTTTAATTGGGCCTCTGTATTTGAGGGTTGTTAATTTGAATTTTCAAGGGTAATTTAGTAACATATTTTACATATCAACTCCTATTATTAGTGAGTGTCACTTGTTATTTTCTGTGAAATAGTTAACTGAAGGGGGGAATTTGCAAACAGTTCAAAGTTTAAGAAGAATTAATGTTACAGATTGAAGTTCGTGAGGACATTTTGTGATAATGTATAAAGTTCATGTGAAATGGGTGCATAAGGATGTTGTGCTCAGCTTGGAATACAATCATGAAGTTGAATTTAACATTTGTTCAAGAATATATTGTTTGCAGACCTCTTAAAGACTTTAACGATTCAACTTAATTAAAAAATTTAATTACTCAATTGATCCCTTTAATTATTGCGTTTGTGATATTTTGATTCCCATTATTCTTTTTTGTAGCTAAAATGACATTGAACTTCTAAAAAGTTATAAAAAGTTCCTTGTTTAACTAAACCCTTAACTGTCATTAACATATTGACTTAATTTCTCAATCGGTCTTTAAACTATTACATTTGTGACGTTTTGATCCTAAATCTTTTTTTTTTTTGGCTATTTTGTTTGCACACCCCTTGAACTTTTCGAATTTGGTCGTTTTAGCTATTAAACTTTTTTTCTTGGCAATCAAAACCTTGAAGCTACAATTTTCGGCAAATTAAGTACTTTTTGCTTATATTCTTTGAAATTTGGATGGTTTTTTACATGTTACTCGCACGTGATTGTCTAAAAAAAAGGGCATTATTGCTAGTTATTTGTACTTAATTTGAATGCATACTTCTTTCAAATTCTAGATTCAAGTTTGAGCAATAAATAGATTCAAGTTTTCAAATGAATTTGTATTCAAATCAGGTAAAAATGACTAATAATGCTCTTATTGGGCTATCACATAAAAGTTACGTGCAAAAAAACCATCTAATTGTGCCAAAAATTGTAAGCCAAGAAAAATAAAAGTTTAGAGACTAAATTGTAAACTTTAAAAATTTCAGGGGCATCATGTACCAAAAATCCATTTTTGCCGTCGTTATACGGCGGTGGTGCGTGGTGGTAGTGACTGAGGAGTATGAGGATAATGAATTCCCTTGCTTCACGAAGTCTACAATGCGAGTTGAAATGACACTTTCAGAAAAAGTCGTCTTTTTAGCACCAATCATCAAAAGGGATTATGTAACAGTTACATCTAATTTTGTTCGTGAAAAGAGCGCTAATGTCACTCTTATGCATATTGGCTAAGTGCAAAATTCCCCATGATTTCGCTTTTTTTCCCCCCCTTTTTTGTGGTACTTGCTGAATTTTGTGATTTAATTGAATTTTTGTGACATTAATTATTTTAAGAATCTGTTGAGAAAATTCGATGGATTTGATGATTACTGGTTGATAACCATTCGGTATCCTAACCACAGAGGTGTTTTATAGTCGATAACCAACTAGTATTCTATCGGCAAAGTTGGTTACCAACTGATAACAAACTGGTAACCTACTGGTATCTGACTGACAATGTTGGTTAATGATCGAGATCATGGTAGATACTTGATGGTAATCAATCAGCGACCATCAGCTAGCTGGTCGACTGATAATATCAGGGTATAACTAGTATTCGCCCGTATCTCTTTGATGAATGTGGTATCAAGGTTCAGTTCATTTGAAAATAAATAAATTAATTAAGTACATAGTATTCGGCCATGATTTCACTTTTTTCTTCTTCTTTTTTTTTTTTTTTTTCCTTTTTGTGGTACTTGCTGAATTTTGTGATTTAATTGAATTTTTGTGATATTATTTTAAGAATCTGTTGAGAAAATTCGGCGGATTTGACGATTACTAGTTGGTAACCATTCGGTATCCTAACCGCAGAGGTGTTTTACAGTTGATAACCAATTGGTATTCTGTCGGCAAAGTTGATTACCAATTGGTATTCTGTCGGCAAAGTTGATTACCAACTGATAACAAACTGGTAACCGACTAATAATGTTGGTTACTGATCGAGATCATGGTGGATACCGGATGGTAACCAACCGGTGACCATCGGCTAGTCGGTCAACTGATAATATAAGGTTATAACTAGTATTCTGCTGTATCTCTTGGATGAATGTGGTATTAAGGTTCAATTCATTTGAAAATAAATAAGTTAATTAAGCACTTAAAAATCAAGAAGAAAGTACATGTATCATATAATTTAAAGACTATTATATCAATATGAGATAAAAAAAAATAGCACATGACTAATATAACATAAAATTACAATCTTTTATTACCATAAATATATTTTTTTTAGTGTGGGTGTGTTTTTTTTTTTTTTTTTTCAACTTTCTCACCATTTTTCATGTAGTAATAGCGTCACTATGATAAAATAAGCCGTCTTTATCAAAAGGATCAGCCAAATTAAAAAAATGTATGCAAGAAATATAAAACGTGTTCTCTGTTTAATTTTTTATCTTAATTATCCTATTCATTTATAACTGTGTGTTCATTTTTCATGTCCCAGTAGTGTGATTATGATAAATAAGCCATAAAAAAGATGAGCCAAGTAAAAAGTTTTGTACTCAATAATTGCAAAACATATTCTCCATTTAGTTATTTTTCATAATTATTTCATTCATTTATATATTATGTGTTCATTTTTTATCTTCGGTTTATTATTCACATATTCAGCATTCCTTTATTATTGTTTTGTAATGAGATTTCAGAGGTTATTTATAACAAATAAAATAAATAGATCATATTTTCCAATTATAATTAACAGGATTAGATGATTTCTTTAACTATTTTTGTTTCCTTTTTTAATATTTCTTTATTTGTTTATTTTAAATTCTTTATTTATAGGTTTGTTTTAAATATTCTTAAAATTAAAAAAAAGAAAGAAGAAATTTTTAAATGAACTAACTCTTATTAAAGAGGAAATCATAGGAATAGCTCATTTAATGCACATGCTTAAGATGCCCTATGATTTGAATTTTTGTCGTAAAATCACTTTTTATTTGACATTATAAATGGATAAAAATCCGAATTATAGAATATTATTTCAAAGATATGTTCTTTTTTATTTCTTCTCCTGAATGCCCTTGCAGTAGTTATGTTCTATGAGAAAATGTGTGCATGTTTCTTGTGTTTACCAAAAATAATAATAATAGGATGATTTACTTATATGGTCAAATTAAAGCCATGCCTTAAAAAAATCTAAAAACAAATTTATTTGCAAAATTGAACAAAAAATAAAATTGACCATGTTATGATAACAAGAAAGCCCTTAAATCTCATTTGAGAAATAATCACATTAATTTCAATTTCCCATTTTTAATATATGAAAATATAAATTAAGAAATTCTTAAAAATATTTCCCTTATATTCATGTATTTGAATATTTTTATAAATAAATTTTATTGTTTATTGTTATTTTTATATTTGCAGTCAATATCATATTAATAAGTTAATTTGATATGAAATATTGAAATTATATTCAACGAATGTTTTTCCCCTAATGACACGATCATTATGGTAAAGATCCGAAAAATCGTAAAATCATAAATTATGAGATATGAAGTTCTTTGCATTAAATAATACAAATATACATTCGATATCATATAGACACAAGACTAGATTGTTATTCATAACAAAGTATGCAATATAATGATAAGTCGTCCTTATAATATAAATGTATGAAATATGATAATTTAATTGATAAAGTTATTATCACACGATTAAAAATCAAACAAATTCAAGTATTTATTCCTATAAATAGGATTACTTTCCATTTTAAGATAAAATTAAGAAAAAAGAATATATAAAAAGATCCAACTAACTAAATTTTAGGATTGCTTGAATAAAATTTGAAAAACGAATCTGAATTTAAAAAATGTATAAGACTCACATAAATTGGAAGAAGTAAAAAGAAGGAAAGAATGAAATTGGAAGAAGTAAAAAGAAGGAAAGATTGGTGTGATTTGACAGATATGGGATTGGTTGGACCAAAACTAACATGGGATAATCATAGAAGCGGTGATGCAAATATCCAAGTTTGCCTTGATCGATTTGTTGCTAATACTAGTTGGCGACTTAAATTTCGGAGAGCTAGAATGGTTGCTCTGGATTTTTGGGGGTTTGATCATAGGGCCATTTTACTTCAACCTGTACCGAACCGGAGACAAAACAATAAAATAAAGGTCTTTATAAGGTACGTTCTGGGTATAGGGCTATTATGGAGTCTAAGCGTAGTGGGTCTTCTTGCATTGTCAATTCGGATGTTTTATGGTGGAGGAAAATGTGAAGTTTACCAATTCCTTCCAAAGCCCGGTTATTTATATGGCGTGCTTTCCATGATATTCTTCTCACAATGGTTTCCTTGAGCTATAGAGGTATTGAATGTGATGTTGTTTGCCCTAGATGCAATGATGGTATGGAATCCATTTCCCATGCAATCCTCGATTGCCCGATATCGCAAGCGGTGTGGAAGATTTCTCGGTTTTGGAAGGTAATTGAGAATAGGAGGGCTTTCCCATTTGCATATTTCTTAAGAATTGTGCAGTCAGAAGTTTCAATGGAGGATTTTGCTCTGATGTGTTTGTTAGCTTGGAAATTATGGAGTGAGAGGAATAAGGTTGTTCATGGTAGAGGGGTTGAAGACCGGCAAGCTATTTTTGATTTGAGTATTGCCAGTTATGGTGAATGGCAGGCTTTGAATAGGGTTTCGACCCAATCACAAGCTATAGGCTCAAATGTTTGGTTGCCACCTCAACCGGGTTATCTTAAGTTAAATGTCGATGCTTCGGTCTTCCCGGGGTCGGGTCACATTGGTATAGGTGCCGCTATTCGCGATGAGAAAGGGTTTATTTTAGGCGCTATGGCAAAATCAGTAGAAGGGCCTTTTTCCCCTTTTTTGGCTGAATGTATAGCTCTTCGTGAAGGTTTGAGATTTGCAAAGGAAATAGAGTGTGTTAACCTTGAGGTGAAAACTGACGCAATCAATGTTGTCTCAGCTGTTGTGGATGATCGGGAGTTTTCTTTGGAAGGTCCGATTCTAGAGGATGTTCATCAGTTGTGTGTCCAATTGCGGAGTACAGGTATTCATCATATTGGTCGAAGTGCGAATCACGTTGCTCATCTTTTAGCCAGATTTGGTTTCAATTCGAATCGTATTAATGTATGGATTAATGAGACTCCCAATGTAGTCTCTAATGCTGTTTCTATTGATGCTTTTGCTTGATAAAGTGATTATTATTCAAAAAAAAAAAAAAGAAGGAAAGAATGACAAACATCCCACAAAAATAGTTAAGGGATTAATTTGCATTTAAAAATGGAAATTTAAAAAATAAAAATGCCAAAAACCGTTAAGAAGAATTAAAAAAAAAACGTCAAATCATCCTCAAAACAAGAAAGGGTAAACATGGCAAAACAAAAACATGAAATTAAAATGTTGTTCAAATTTGTAAATAACTTTAAAAGTGTATTATTTTTTTAAAAGAAATGTTCAAAAATAAACATTTTGTGTAAATAGTTCAAAAGTATTAGCATAGAGTGAAAAGCAGACAACTTAGCATGCGTTTAGATTGCAAGTTCAAATATAAGTTTTTCTTAGGTTTTGTCTTTTTTTTATTTTTTTGAAAAATCAATAAAATTTATAATTAATTTTTGAAAAATCGACTAATTTCAGTTAAAAAATTTCATTTCAAATATGTATTCCAAAAGAAAAAAAAAAAAAAAAAAGAAAATTGCCATGATTTGGACATCCTCGTATAATTTTACCAACCTTAATATTAAAACCGATAATTTTACCTTTTCTTATATTTTTAATTTTTTTTTCTAAAATTTTTTTATTTTACCCTAAGTTTAGATTTGGGTTTCATTTTCACTCAATTTTCTCTCTCTATTCATCACCCTCTCCTCTCCCCTCTATCCATCTGTTTCTTTCTACCCCCGTCGACGGCGCCGGGATCAGGATGTTGACATGGACTAGGTTCCAGGATCTCTTCGATGCCGACGCTAGCGTCAATTCCGTTGGGAGAACCTGCGACGGTCGCCATGGAGTCGCGATTGGGAGGAGGGCGGGATGGTCGCTGGAGTCGCGATTCTCACTATTCTCCAATCGCGTCCTCTTTCTCTCCATCACCACTCGTGAAACCTCTCTCATCTCTCTGTCTTTCTCCACCCCCATCCATGAAACCCGTTCTCGAGCGCGAGCTTGAATCTCCACACCGCCGCCGATCTGTAACAAGCCGTGAGTGAGACCAATCTCCTTCGACGCCGGATCTTCCATCCTGCTGCCAGAACGCTTCGATCTTCGACGAGGCTATTGCGCGACCAAATTTCTTCCTCGTGGACTGGAGCAGCTCTGGTTTCTTCGCAATTCCGGTGGCATTTGGCTGGATTTATGTGATCTGGTGAAAAGACGAAGCCATCGCGACACCGATCTCTTCCAACACCGGATCTTCCATCATGCTGGCAGATCACTTCGAGCTTCGACATGGTTGTTGCGCGACTGAATTTCTTCCTCGTGGACCGAAGCAGATCTGGTTTCTTTGCGATTCTGTCGAGATTTGGCGGGATTCATGCGATCTGGTGAAAAGACGACACCACCGTGACACCGATCTCCTCCGACGCCGGTTTGATTTTTTATGTGGTCTTGATTTGTTTTTGGTGGTTGTTTGTCGGGTTTTTTTGACTTCGTTTTGTTTGTCGAGAAATTTGTTGGTATTTGTAGGGTGAAAATAAAAACATTAATGATTTTGCATTTCAACTATACATGAGAAAAAAAAAAATGATCAAAATCCATTTTGGATTTTCTCATAATCTATTTTTTATTTTAGTAAAATCCGTTTTATATTCTATCATAATTCGTTTTATAATTTATCAGAATCTGTTTTATCTTCTCGGATTCTGATATAATCCATTTACATTATGATAGAATCGGTTTTGCATTAGAATGTATTTTGTCTTCTCGAATTCTGATATAATCCAATACCATTTTGGATTCTGATAGAATTCATTTTGTATTCTATCGATAACTGGCCGACGACCAATGACATGCAGGTAACTCGCGGCGGTAGACCGGCTGGCAACCAGTGACCTACTAGCGAACGAAATCTGAGATATATAAAAACTATTCTAATAAATAAAAAAGAGAAGAAAATAAAGAGATAATGGTATTTTTTTGATCTATTTATTATTTATTATTTATTATTTAATTAAATATTATAAAATGATAAAATTATTAACTTTATTCTTATAAATAGTAAAATTATAAGGATATGTCAAATTTATGGCATTATTATAAATTCTCCTTCCAAATGACCCCTTAAGGCCCATCTAGAATTTTTCAAATGAAGTAGATCAATTTCACTAATGTTGTTGAGGAGTTATTTTTATTTTATCCTATGAACTTTTAAAACTATCAATTTATCTTTTGAATTTTGAATTAGTCTCATTTAACCGTTTTCATTAGAATTTCGAGTAAAATGGATTGAAAAATAAAAGCGTAAGGCGTTGACAAAACCTTTCACGATGAAGTTGCCATCTGGGAGGCACGCGAGTTTCCCGGCAACTCAAAATTTGGAGCAACAATTCATGCTTCTTGGAAAAGCCTTTCATGGATCCTCTCAAAAGTCTCTGAGATCAGTCCCTTAAAGACCTCCATGGTCGTACGGGAAAGAAAGAAGATAATTCCTTTATCTTTGTATTAATTTTTTTCTTTATTATTAATATCAATTCAAATAATTGTGTTTTATCAAAATACTCTCAAATATGATATCATGTAAAGAATAAAGCTTCAAAAATTGGATGCCCATTAGAGATTTCCGTTTAAAAAGACTATTTTGTACATTTATTTATTATTTTTGGGAACGTCTGCGGTAGAGTCCTTCTGAGGAGCACTACCGTAGAGCTTATTTTTATAGCTGTGCAATCAAAATTAAATGATCCTGATAGTGAAGATACATTAGGTGCAATGTAGATTTGGTTGTATGTAATAAGTTATTAAAGAAAGAAATTAAAAAAAATATATGTAAACGTGCACAACATCGCCGAGGGAAGGGGGGCTTGTCAATGGAATGTCGATGTCAGGTGGGGGGCCACGTAACGGGGGGGGGGGGGGGGGGGACTGAGTCTCCATGGATTTGCCGGTGCGGGACTGGTGCCTGGGTCTGGGTGCACGGGGGGAGGGGGTGCACCTGCTTTGCTTGGGGGGGTTTATCGTCTAAGGGGAGGGGGGCTTGGGTCATCGGGTGGGGGGGGGGGGGGGTGGCAATGCGGTATCGATGGAGATGTGAGCAATGGCCTACGTGGGAGGGAAGCTGGTATCCAAGAAGATGGGAGTGATGGCTGGTGGTCTTCTCCGACTCCGAGGTTGTGATTTTCGGTTCTTGGAGTTCGAGTTCAGATTCCCAAAATTCAAAAAATTTTTTTAATTTGGACAAATGTTTAAAAAGAGAATATTTGTATGTATTCAAGTGTATATAAGATCTGGTACACCTTATTTCATGACTATCCATTTTATTACAAAATCATTATTGACCTTTAGATTAGACCTTACCCATAGTGCTTATAAAAAGAGTTTTATCACAGCCTTTCCCATTATTATTATTTTTAGAGTTCAAGTTATTTTTTTAGCTAAAGAAAAAAAAGAACGGAATGAAAATGTCATCAACTTTAAGGTTTGAGACCAATTAAGCAATTTACCTATTTATTTACAAATTCTTACTCATTGTCAGGTATTATTGTAGATGTTCATTGATATCACGACTGATATGAGCTCGTATCATGGCAGTTACCAGTTGGTAATTTAAATGTATATTTTGTACTCTAGAAAAATAGATATAGTATGATGACATGATGCAACACTTTTTGGAATAGTGTTTTTGTTTTGAATTTAAATTTTGCTCTTGTGCCATATCTTAATCCAAGGCATGAATTTGTAGCATTTTTGTAAAAAATCTCTTCCTAGAACTTGCATCAAACTTGGCCCATTTAGTTAACGAGTTTGGTTGACCTTGTTTAATATAGTGTTTTGTTGTGTCATGTTATACCATTTCACTATTTATGTTCGTTATGACCTATTAAATCTAATCCATTTTGATATCTTTAAGTAAAGTCAAATGCGACTATGCGTGTTTCTAGTTAATTGGTTTCAATCAACCCAAATGATCATGAGGGTTGTTTCCCTTCCAATTGGTGAGCTAAACTTCTGCTCTTCCACCTTCTTAGTTGCGTCAAATGATTTGAGCAAAACTATGTAGTCTCCTAGGCTCACAGAGTCCCTTCACTTGCCCGGAATCGATTTGCTTGACGTGACAAGCTCACAGAGTCTCGTGAAACAAAAACCTCTAATTAATAGTTCTAATCGTAATCGACAGTTATTAATTGAATTGATCTAATTAATTCGACACGCAAAGGACTATGATTAGAGGCAAAGTCTAATCCTAATACAATCTAATAGTGAATTATATGTCAATCACCAACACATATATATATATATCTATATATATATATATTTAGAAGAGTCTATCTAGTACTATTAGAGTACCGGACTAAAAAGCTCCCTTTCTCTCTTTCTCTTACGGGTTGTACGACTGTCTCCCTTGAATTGTGCTCATCTCTTATGCAGGTTATACCGTTGGATGGTTTCAGTCCGATGGATGGGAGATAATATATATATATATATATATTTATATTTAGTGTGTATATATTTGCTTTTGTCTTTGGTTTTTGTTTTCTAGGATGAAATAAGAGTTGGTCAAGGGCACAAAGGAAAAACAAAAGAAAATACACATGGGATGGAAGAGCAACACAAGCAAGAAAATGGGGATGGTGGGTCCCGCGTACGTGTTCTGTCCAATGAGTAGACAGCATAGAGCCAAAGTGTTAATCCCTGGCAATGCATTGACGGTAAAAAAAAAAAAAAAAAAAAAGAAGAAGAGAAAATAACATAAAATTAAAAACAAAATCTTAAATTTTTTTTCCACGTGTATATCCTTAAATTTTAGCATCATTTTTACTTTTTTTTTATTAAATTTCAAAAACTTTCATTTCATCTCCACCCCAAACGACAAAATGATGATACTAATCTTATTAATCTCATTATGTTAGTTTTTTTAGATGTAAATGGAAAAAAACTACATAATTACACTTAACTCATTTTTTAAAATTTTTTTTTAATTAAGAGACAGTTTGGTTGATCAGCTTGAGTTGAAAAATTAGAATTATTTTGATTAAAATTAGTTGAGTATTGAAATTGTATGTTTTGATAAAAATGAACTGTTTATAATTAAAAAAATATAAAAACTTGAAACATATTCGTAAAAATAAATATCGATATGAATCTTGTTTATTTTTATCAAAATTCTATATAATTTAAAAAAAATATTTTATTTGGACTTGAAATAATCAAATTATTTACTTTTAAAATTTAAAATTTTAAGTTAGAATTGAAGATATGAACAATGAAACTAGGTTTATTTTGAAAAAAAAATATATTGAAATTATTTGGTTGGTACGAACCAATCAAGAGTCCTATGAGATTCTAATAAAAAGGATGAAGTAAGGGTTAATACAAAATTTAAAAAGTAAATGGGAAATTTTTAAAATTTAAAGGGTAAAATAGAAATAATCTTAATATTCAGGGGTATCCATGAAAATAATCCTGAAAAAATAAAAATAAAAATAAAAAATCACCCGACTCTCACCCTCTCAGAGAAGTCCTTTAGTAAATAACCATTTCACTTTCTTTATTTTGTAAACTAACCTTTAAAAAATTTTAATTAGCAAAATGATTTTTTATTTTTAAAAATAATGTAAAAAGAAAAGATATTAATATATGGTTAAAAAAAAAAACTAAAAAAAAAAAAAAAAAAAGGCTTGGGCTTCTTGTTCTCGAAGGAGTTCTTCATCTTCTTCCTTCCTTCCCTGCTGCTTCTTCTTCTTCTTCGCACTCTTCTTCCTTCTTCTTCTTCGTCCTTCCCTCCCCCCAAAAGAGTCTCCCCACATTCGGCGCCTCCACCCCCGGCGCCGCCGCCGACGCCGTCGAAGATCCGTAGACCATGCCACAAGCTCTCTGACCACGCCTTCTTCTTCCTCTTCTTCCCTTCCAACCAGCAGAAGCTCCGCCGCCACGCCTCCTCCTTGACCGAAAACGACGACCCTGCTCTTCTTGCCGGCCTCTCCTCCTACATTTAGATCCCTTCTTGAATTCAGATCAAGTAATATTCTTGAGTTCAAATATGTATTTTCTCTCTCTCTATATAGATATATATTTGTTATATATATATTTAGCTTGCTCGTAGAATTAGGGGAGAGAGGGATTAGATTTGTGAAAAAGAAAATCTCTATGATTTTGCGTGTTGGAATTTTAAGGGATTTCTTATTAACATCATGTTATTGTAAAATCTTGTAGAAGTCAAAATGTCTAATTCGGTTAATTTGAGATTTGTGTTGTTTTTTTAAAGAGCAAAAAAAACTGATTATTTGAAAGCAACGAATAAATGGTTGTTCTTGAATTATGGTCGTTCCATTCTTTTTCGTCAGTGGTTTGACGTATTTTAATCTAATTTTTTTAATTAAAAGTTTTTTTATTTACACAGTCAGCACTTTTGGTATAAAAAAAAATTTAAAATAAATAGGAAAGTCATTTTCCTAATTTCAGTTTGTTGTTAGGTCATTTTGGCAAATTCCTCGAAGTCAAGAGCGAACCAAACAACAGAAGAAGAGGAGCGAACCCAGAAAAACAAGAAAGAAAAGAAACCCACGAAAAGCAGAAAACCCAGAAGTGAAAAAGAGGGGAAAAAAAAAAAAGAAAAAGAAAAGGAAAAATGCATTCATTTGGGTACAGAGCAAATGCTCTGCTGACGTTCGCTCTGACGATTCTGGCTCTGATGTGCGCCATGGCTTCTTTCTCCGACAACCTTAATCACCCCTCTCCCACTGCACAAGTCCAGGTCTCTTTTTCATTTCTTGTCTTACATAACTAGATCAAATTCTGTTGTTGTTATTTTCTACGACCCACTTGGATTTGATTTTTGATTCTGTGATATTTTCTGGGTTTTTTTAGGTGTTGAACATTAATTGGTTCCAGAAGCAACCGAATGCGAACGACGAGGTACACAATTTTCCATCTTTGTCTTTCCGTTTCTTTCTTGTCTTTTAAGAAATTCAACTAGAGTTTTGGGTTTTTGTTCTGTTTTGATTTCTGGGTTTTCTCTGATTTGTACTGGCATGACTTATCGAGTGCAGTTATTTATTTGATTTAGTCCTGCATAAATATATATATATATATGTATATATATTGAAAATTGATATTATTCCAAGGTTATGTCTATTGTTCTTTTAATGTGGATATCTATGTATAATTGATTTAGAACATGTATTCTTGAATTAGGGTTTGATGGTTTTTGTTCTGTCTAAATGATTGAATTTCTCACAACTCGTTGCTGTGCCTAAATTTGTATGTGAATTTGACATGTCTTGATACCAAATTTGACATATCGATGCGGTTCTGATTTTTATTGTGTAGTTGCTTTCTTCCACATACGTAGATGTTTCATGTATGATCCGAGTCTAGCAGAATGTAATTTGAATCTTGGCCTTGCTCTAAATGCATCGCGGAGCAAGAGAATACAATCCGATAACGATTCTAGGAGAAATGTCATTGTTGGTCTTATCGGTATCTGTAGTTGTACTGGTTCTTCTCCTTAGTGGATGAAATTCTAGGGGCAAGAATAAGTAGTGGAAATATCATAGACAAATGTAGGTGCTTAGGTCTAGCTTTCACTCCTGATAAACGTGACTATCCGTGTGGTTTTTATTGTTCTGTCATTGTTTTTAACGAGTTTGTAAGGAAAATCTACTCATTATTGTGGTCCTACTTTGACTACTATCAAAAGTAGCATTATAGGAAAATGGAAATGTTAATATTGGCAATCTCCAAATACAAGTTTGTAAATCTTGAAAGCTTTATGGATGGAGTATATGCAGCAAATTATTTTGATCATGTGGCTTACAAATTGTAGTTTGGATATCCGGTTAAGTATTTTGTTGGCAAACCGAGATTAGGATTTGACGCCTTCAACTTATTGAGGTCATTTTTCTTCGTCCTTGAAGAATAACTTGTCGAACCTTTGATAGATAAGCAATGATCATTAGCAAGTTTAGATTCTTTATGCATAAAATGCACAACCATATCTCCTGTGCTCTTTGCCTGTCTCTTTTCTTCTTACAGAGAATCTACCCTCATATATAAGACTTGTTTTCCCTTTTTTCTTTGAGCATGGTTTCTTATTCCTTACTAAAATTCTACTGTATTTGTTCAGTAATATTTCCATCTTTGTTAGTTGTTTGTCTTGGTTATTTTCGTGCCATCTTATCTGTCATTTATCGACAACAAAAATTTATTGATCATATAATGCAGGTCAGCATGACTTTGAATATATCAGCAGATTTACAGTCACTTTTTACTTGGAACACAAAGCAGGTTTGCCAATTAAAGAATTCTTACTCTTGTAGCTTAAACACACACACACACACACACACACACATACGTGTGTATATGTATGTATGCACACGCAGGTATGTGTGAGAGTATGCATACATGTATGTACGTGTGTTGTCATGCGTGTGTATATATATATTAGTTAGCGGGTACTGTTCTAGTTCATCGAAGTGCGTTTTCTATGTGAGTGGGCATTTTTGGAGCATGAAAAAGATTTTTGAAAGTATAGAAAATTTCTATGGAACCTTAGAATTCATCCTACATGTCAATTAAAAAATGGGATGGGATATCAGAGGACCACCAGCTAGCGGATCGGAAAGATTTTTATCGAATGGCCGATAATCATGGACATAAGCATAATGCATGTCTGTTATGATCTCGTAGCTTTTATAGAACCATAAGACAAACATTCATCTTATCGAAAATGGCAGGTTTTTGTTTTCCTAGCTGCTGAGTATGAAACCCCGACGAACTCCTTGAATCAGGTAAGCTTCATTCCACTCACCACACCCACCTCCCCCCCCCCCCCCCCACCCCCCAAAACTCTCTCTCCACGTTAAATATGTATGTATGTTTTAGATGAATCTGGATTCTAGTGATATTTTGCTTTTGTGATCTACATATTCTCAGGCCTGTTAATTTCACTTGTGTTTCTTAACAAGTAACTCGGCGTAATTAGTCTCTCACATCTACTTTTACAGATCTCCCTTTGGGATGGTATCATACCTGCAAAGGAGAATGCAAAGTTCTGGATTCACACCTCAAACAAGTACCGTTTCATCGATCAGGTATGCTACCTTTCTAGAAGTCGATTTGACCCTTAGCGCACTCTCGACATCAACTAACTTAACAACAACTTTCTTTTGTAGGGAAGCAATCTTCGCGGAAAAGGATTCAACTTGACGATGCACTGGCACGTGATGCCCAAGACTGGCAAGATGTTTGCCGACAAGATAGTTATGTCTGGTTATCGCTTGCCCGACGAATATAGATGAGGATGACTTGTGTACCTTGTTTCTGTAACTTTAGCGTTTTCAGTGCGCGGGGGATACAAAACGGCCATTTGAACTAGAAAAAGAGAACTAGAAGCAGGAAAGGATTTAATTTTGATATCGGAAATGAAAAACTTTGTTGGATTTTTTTGAGTTTAGGATGCTTGGTTTGCCGATTCTTGAATTTGTTTTTTTGAGTTTTGAGATCAAAGTAAGACGACTCTCTAGCTCTAAGTTCGAAAAAAATTGAGAAGAACCCCCCCACCAACCAGCTTTATTTTTATTTTTTTATTTTAATAATTTTAGAAAAACTTTTATTGCTAATTGATTTTGCTTCACAAAGTGTTTAGCGACTAAAATCTAAATGAATATTCGGCGATGACTGGCGTCAGTGATGGAGCTAGAAAAGTCCGGATAAAAAAAAAATGTATTTACTGTTTAAAAACCATGTCAGTGAATGAGTGAAAGATTTCCGGTCATCTTTATTTAAGAACAATAATTATTCTAATAGGTAGTAAAAATATATATGTTTTGGAATTCTCTATGGTGGTAGTGTTAATAACCGAAGTTGAGTCATTTACGTTGAAAACTCAAAATAATCTGGTAAATTATTCAATATTTTCCCGCGAAAGACATTAGTGACTGTGACTAGAGTTGCTGGTGGTCGTTGTTGGAGTATGATCTATTCTTTCTTTCCATTCAAAATACTTTGAAAAAGAAAAAATTTGTGATAATAAGTATGAGTAGGACAGAAATTGAGAAGGAATTATTTATTTGCAGAAATTAAAATTTAAGTGTGTTTATTGAATAATATAGCAATGATCAAGACAGTCAATTTGTAGGCCTAAACTTTATAAAAAATTTGTTGAAAAATTAGGTTGGATAATCTTTTTATCGCCTAATTTAATAGATGCCGAACTTTTTTATGTAACAAAATAGGTCCGTGTGTCAATTTTTTCAAATTTGATGAATCGATAATCAATTAATGATTGATTATAAAAATTGATAACTGAGATCAAAGACAATCAATGATTGATCAAATTAGTAATAGTATAGGGTATCGACCATTTTAGAAAAATAATTTTTAAATTAATTTTTAAAAACTTCAATTTATTAAAAGCCTTCTTAAAATTGAAAAAATATTGAGCTTTATAAATCCCAAATTTGTTTTGTCCCTTAAAAACTCTAAAATTCGTAAATGTACCCAATATATGTAGCTTTTTGTTTTTTTTCCTCCAGTTTTCACCCGAAAGATTTCATTTTGTGCCCTTTTGGTTCTTTTCTTCTCTCTGCCCTCAGCTGAAGCAGATTTCTGTCGTTGGCTGCACCACTGCGTAGAAGAGAAGGCCAATTTCTGCAGCCGAAACTTTTTTCGACCAAAAGGACAGATTTTGAGGTTAGGGTTCTCTCTCTTCAATGACCTTAATCTGAAATTTCCATGTTCAATTCGTGTTTACTTCTTTAGAATTCAATTCTCAGTACTTAGAAATGGGCCTAATTATTATTATTATTATTACTATTTTCATGATGATTTTCTTGTTAGCTCTGAAAACTCGTAGGAAGATCTTTCTATTATCTTGGTTTTTCAAAAATCTGAGTTGGATTTTGGGCGTTATAATACTGATTCATGTTTTTATGGGTTTATCTTAAAAAAAAAAAAAAAAAAAAAAGAGAGAGAAGAAGAAGACAGTTGAGCAAAGATTGTAGAATCAAACTGAGGCCTAATTAATAGGATTTATTTATGATAAAAGCTTATTAATATGATTAATTATTTTTTTGTTAATAATTTATACTTTAGGGTGGTAGATGGAGTCACGGGAATTTGTTTCTTTGGATGGAATTTCTCTCAGGTTTCCATTGTTTAATAGCTTGTTTGGTGCTCCATCTAGAGACTGTTTTTGGATCCTATTTAAAAAGTTTTTCATGGTGTTTTCCCTCACAAAAATTTGAATTTTTTTTTTTATTTTAGTTCACTTTTCGAACCTATGTTCCAAACGGGGGGTAAGTCTATCATTGAATGATTCTTTTGGAAAGTCATTGGAAAATGTTAATATGAATTTTGTAGTGAGAATTCTGTGGTTTGGGTATAAGAAAAGAACCTAGCGGTGGACACAGTTCTAAATTGTTAGTTCAATTAAGAAAAGTATGATCATTCGTGTTAGTTGATGAAAATCTGACAGTTTAAAACTGTGTCTACCGGTAAAGTTTTTTTCCTTACCCTACAAGAGAATTTTCCAGGTTGTTGATATGTTTTGTTGGAATCTTTTTTTTTTTTTTTCCTGGGAGTTGTTTTGATTAATAAATATCGTCAGTAGTCCAACCGTAGGCCAAAAGCCACAAGTCTTTTACCAAAATTAGGTATGTCATTAGCATGTCTATATAACGAAAAATATACTAGTATTAGTTGGTCTATTGCTTAATTGCACCGATGTTCAATGTTGGAAGGGATAGATGGGCAGCCAAACACATATAGGAGGAGACCGCTCAAGGACAAACTGGACAATGGCAATGGAGCGGTATTTTATTGATCTGATGTTAGATCAGGTGCATAGGGGAAATAGGATGGGTCACACCTTCAACAAACAAGCATGGAACGACATGTTGGTCATGTTCAATGCTAGTTTCGGGTCTCCATATGATGTAAACGTGTTGAAAAGTCGTTACACAAGTTTATGGAAGCAATTTAGCGACGTAAAGAATCTCCTCGATCAGAATGGTTTTTCTTGGGACAGCACTCGGCAAATGGTGGTAGCTGAAAGATATGTCTGGGATGCCTACATCAAGGTGCTTTGCCTCTTAATTTGTATACAGGTTTGTCACCATTGTAGAAGTAAACTGACGAAGAATCCATGCAGGCTCACCCAGACGCGCAATACTACAGAAACAAAGCTTTGCTGAACTTCAATGATTTGTGCTTGATATATGCGCATACAACTGCAGATGGACGATATAGCCTTTCAAGTCATGATGTAGACTTTGATGATGACTTCCAATCATTGAACGTCGGTATGTCTCCGCATCTTCTCACAAGCTAAAGGAATGATACAAATACTTATTGGATTATGATGATATATCGCATATTGGATTATGATATGACAATTTTTTAAGCAGTATTTTTTGTTACTTATATGTGATTTGAGATCTACAAAAAAACTTGTCTTTGTATGTGTAGGCAGTCTGCTAGTGTTCATTCCATCTTAAAGTTGTCGAGTTTTAATGATTGATTGAAGTTTATTATAGCCTTAAAAATATGTATGTCATATTCCTTTTTGTTGTTTACTTTTGCAACGTGTCCACAATGAGATAAAGACAAAACAAAGCTGCCGGCCTATAAGTGATACTTCTTCTCTTTCTTGCTTTAGAAAGGCACATAATCCACGGAATGCTGGTAACTTAACCATGAACAAGTTGCAGTAAATGACATTTCTGAGCATTGTATATTTATTAACTATTAAATAATGAATATTCGTGAGGAATGTATTTTATCTTTTTTAATCATAAATAGGACCTTGTTCTTATGCCCTTCCCCCCCTCGTTTTTATAGTGGTCGGGGTGAACAACCTTGTTGCTGCTACTAAAGAACGACCAAAAACTGATTGGACCCTAGCCATGGACCGTTATTTTATAAAACTTATGATGGATCAACTGAGAAAAGGCAGTAAAGTCAACGACACCTTCAGGAAACAAGCTTGGATAGATATGCTTAATTTATTCAATGAGAAATTTGACTCTCAATATGGGGAAAAAGTATTAAGACGTCGTTATAAGAAGTTGTTCAAGTACTATACTAATTTAAGGAGCCTACTTGACGAAAATGGATTCTTTTGGGATGAAAGGCAACAAAGAATAGTGGCTGAAGATGTTGTCTGGGATAACTACATCAAGGTATACCATCATTTCAGATCCTGATAAGAGTTGAGTTTTTGTTGTATATGACACGTGTTATTACTGATCTAGGCACACCCAGGTGCGCATTCCTACAGGAAGAAGTCCTTGCTAAACTACCATGATTTGAGCTTAATATATGGAGCTGCTATAAGCAATGGAGTTCATTGTCAGCGAGGCAAATACCATGAAGATGATGTCTTACAATACAAGACTGGTGTGATTTATATTTTGAGCTACCTCGTTTAGATTTGTAAACATTGGATGTTAGTGTTCTGTGTTAGACTGCATGTGCTAGATGTTTAAGGTTTTATGCATCTGATACTGGATATTGACTCTTGTTTAATTGATGGCATGAGTAAGGGTTCATTAAAGAAAAGAAAATTCTTAAGTAAATACATGCCAACTTATGATTTTCCCCTTTAAAAGTTTCATACATTTCTATTTTTTCGAATGTGGCTGTCCCGGATATTGTTTACTTTAGAACTAATGTTATCGGTTTGGTTACTCCATATATGTGCGTATGTGTTTCAAAGTGATCAGTGTAGTGAAGTGCTCTTTCTGTTTTTCTGCATATTCTGGATGCTGATTAATATGTCGCAAAAATTGTTTTTCATGTACGTAAATTACTTATCTGAAAAAAGAAAAGCAAATTTGTAGGTGAAGAAAGGGAAGGGCCTTCGTTTGACAGTGAAGATTTTGACAATGAAGACCCCGATTTAATTATTGGTATGATTCTTCTTTAACCTCTGGATGAAATAAGATTATTATGTCTGGTTAATTTTCCTAATAGTACCATGAACAACTACAACACTGTGGTTATTAACAAAAGCCTCTGCCTCGTAAGCAAGCTTGAATTAGGAAGACCATACTCTGTCGTCCTTGTTAGTTAATACAACTTCTTTCACTGTTCTTCCCCTTCTCTTATTATTGTTATACCAACAATCCCATCATGATGTTGGGAATCCTATTTGCAATTAGCTTTTTATTTTGATATCATGTTTTGTTCAGAATTAGTGACATAATTTTGTGATGATACACTGAACAACTTCTATTCTTCGCAGTTTCCATTGGAAAATTCATAGTGATTTATTTCTGATTATTCATTTCAGGTGCCAGAAGTCCAATGTAATTCTAATCCAATTAGAGTGAATTTAAACCAAGTTAGGAAAGCTAATTTATCTAGTGAGGCTAGAATTATTGAAGAATCCATGCCAAAAAACACACGCACGCACACCAATTGAACAGAAAACATAAGCAATAAAGATAATTGCAATATCAGCTTAAAGTTAGTTTTGTTGTTTTCTGTTGCTTCCCCATTCGTTATTACTTTCTAATGATGACTAGATGGGGAAGAGATTCAGAGCGATGTCAATGATGATTCTTCAAGCGTAGATTGGACTCCTTCAATGGACCGTTGCCTCATTGATATTATGCTGGAGCAAGTGCATAAGATGAAAAAAATTGATTGCTCGATCGATGGCCAAGCATGGATAGATATGGTGGTGTTGTTCAAGGACAGATTTGGATGGCAACACGACAGAGACATATTGAGAAGTCGCGCTAAAATGTTGGAGCAGCAGTACCTCGATATGAAAGATCTTCTTGACCATAGAGGTTTCTGGTGGGATGAAGTGCAGCAAATGATCACGGCCTGTGATTATGTTTGGGATGCGTACATTGAGGTGCTTACTAGTCTATTTGGTTTTTATGTTTGCATATATGGTAGTGACTAATATATAGTTCCTGTAGGATCACCCAGGTGCAGAGTCTTACAGATTCGAGTCCAAGCCAAACTACAATGATCTGTGCTTAATTTATGGAAGTTCAACTTCTGATGGACAGTTCAACCAATCATGTCAATATATCCGCTGCAACGGTGCGGGTAAGGTTTTATTTTGTGAAACTTAAGGGAGTTTGCATTCTGAATGACCTTTTCTCTTGCATGTTTGGCTGTAAATCTTTCAGAATTATTTGACAGCTCATTAGTCTTGTAAGATATTCATTTCTGAAAGAGTGCATTTCTTAGTATAAATCGTTTTTGAATTTGAAGGAGCTAAAGTTTACAATAGCTATCACGGGAGAACTGATTGGACACCGCAGATGGATCGATATTTCATTGATCTAATGCTCGAGCAAGTTCGCAATGGAAGTATGGTTAACCAAAAATTTAGTAAATTAGCTTGGACTGAAATGGTAGCAAAATTCAGTGCAGAATTTGGTTCTCAGCATGATAAAGATGTCTTGAAAAGTCGTTTTCTTAATTTAAGGAAACGATTCAATGACATGAAAGCTCTGCTTGACCAGCGTGGGTTTGCATGGGATGAAATGCACCAAAGGGTAACTGCCGATGATGATCTCTGGGATTCTTATGTCAAGGTGCACTTAGTTGGATTTTCAAGCTGATATAATTCGTATGTCTTTTACGTATAGCAGCTCATGTGAAGCCTACTGTGCAGGAGTACCCTGATGCAAGATCGTATAGAAATCGAACTCTCCCAAATTTCAATGATTTGTTCTTGATATATGGAAATACAAACAACATAAGAGAGGAGGATTATTCAAGTCACTCCATGGCCTCTGAGGATGTCGACGCGGAAGTAAATATTGGTTTGTTCCTCTCTTTTCTGGTTGTGTGTGCGTCTCTCATTGTGTCTTCATTTGTGTACATGTGTAGGTCATTCGTTGTAATATACACGCACGGAGGAAACCGTGACCATGCAAAATTAGGTCTTAGGTAAATACATGACCATGATACATTAGGGCCTTCTGAAAACTGCATTTGCATGCCATTAATTATTTTAGACATTATGATTATATGGTTACTTGTGCGTTTATTAAGATGCAATTTTGTTTCATTGATTTTCTGGGGAAAAAATTGTTTCGTTGAAACTGTCAAGAATAATATAACATGCAAACAATTTTTATAAGATTTAACAACATATTGATACTGTTTGGTTCTTTAGTTTACAAACCTCAAAATTTTATTCTAAGGGCGTCTTTGTTTTCGTAATAAGTTTCAGGTGATGAAGATGACCAATCCCCGGCTAATTTTTATCCTCCAAGGGTAAGTGACAAGTTCAACGGACCAATTTTTACTTGTATTTCATATTAGAGCATATCCATGAAGGGAAGGGAACTAGTTTTACATTTAACACGCAAACTTCTCCCTGGATCGTCATGGCAGTCAATAGAGAATTTGGATGTAATAGTTCATCGAAATTTGTAGCTCGAGAGAGGTTTATCAGGACTTGGGATGATCCCTCTCAGTGTAGTTGTTTTGCAGAACACGAAATTAATAAGTTAGTAAGAACAAGAAGAAGTTTCCGGTGTTCTAGTGAATGATTCTCTATGTTGCTTTGTATTAACCAAACTTGTTAGAACTTTGAATTTTCATACTTGTAAATATACATATATTTATATATATCTTTATATAATTTTGAGTTATTTTTCAAGGGAACATCTTGTTTTTTGTAGGAGCCTACTGATGCAATGGCATACGAAGATGGAATTATGGATAGCTTCGAAGAATTGTTTACTTTCGGTTATGAATTTTCTAATGGAGGTGAAAATTTGAACATAAAAAGGGAATTTGAGAATGATACCCTAGCAGCAGAGATGGATGATATATTTTGCGACCTGCAATCCCCAGCAAGGGAGTTCGAAATATCTGATCGACGAAAAAAGCGAAAACCGGCAACTTCATCAAAACCATCATGTAGTAGAAAAGTACAAAGAAGCATCAAGGAGGAGATAGAAGAAACATTTGAAGAGAAGCCCGGTTCGCGGATCTGGTATGCAGGTTGTGTAGAAGAGAATGACTACTGCTCAATTGAGAGGGTTGTTGCTGCACTTGAAACCGTACCAGATATGAGTGACGAGCTCTTCTTGGAAGCTTGTAAACTCTTAGAAGATGAGAGAGAAGCCAAGATGTTTGTTGCCATGGATGCAACGGCGCGGAAGAAGTGGTTGTTAAGAAAACTTAGCCGGTAGCGTAGATTTTGCTTGGTTAGCGTAACATGTAAAAATTTTGCCGCACTTTGATGTTTCGACGAGCATGAAATTGTATATTCGTTGTTTATGTTTTTCGGGTCAAATCTAAGGTGAAAGTTGCACCCTTGTCCTTTTGCTTCAATGGAATGTCATTTCCTATAGATGATTTGAAAGGAAACACACGGATGGGTGAGATCAGGGGAAAATCAGTTTTGTGGCGTTACTGGTGATTAGGTTCGAGTTGGTAGAGTCTAATCCCAACTTCCGTCGTTAGTAAAATAATGACAATTCGCATGTTACGTATGTTGGTACTTAAAAGTTTGGATTAATATTATTTGGTAAGTAATCTCTTTATCGATTGTAAGATCGAAGAACAACAAAAGTCGATAAATGCTTTTCCTTAAAAAAAAAAAAAAAACAAAAAAGGTCGATAAATGCAAGAAATACAGGTGATGAAAAACACCTGATGATGTCCATAGGGCACAAACGCTGACGGTTAGAGTTTTGGTCGAGTGGTAAAAAAATATACGGAAGTCACTTCACCTTAGAAGTTTGAACCCAAAAACGACCAACGACAAGAATTTTTGTTTATTGAGCGGCTGAAGAGTAACTTCAAAGCAAAAAAGTTAGAGCACTAGATAAACGACACAAGCTATTAAAGCGACACTCCATGAAGAAATATCCTAAAAAAAACGACACAAAAGCTTTATGGCACCATCTTCATTAACGACAACAGAAAAAGAGAGTAAAAAAAAAAAAACTACGGATTTTTCTTTCTTATTTCTTTGTACATTACTCGTTGGTCTCTAATATTTTACCAAGTTTTGATTTGATTTCTATTCCTTTTAATTTGCTAAAAAAGTCTTTTCATTCTTTAAAAACATATTTGAAACATTTTTTTATACAAGAAAAGTATAACATATAAATTGTAAACTGCACAAAGAAGAATTAAATGGATTCATAAGTAAACTACACTAAATTACAACTTCTGAATAATTATTGATTGGATGAGAACCGCGGACACTTATATATGTGTATTTTATGTGACATGTTGTGTTAAATATTTAATATATACTAATTTAAAAGACAATTTTAGACTTTTTTTTTAATAGAGATTAAAGACACTTTTAATAAGAAAAGGATTAAGGATTTGTTTGATATTAAGGTTTAACTCAAACTAAATTGTATTTTTTATTTTAATTTTAATTTTATTTTTATGAAAAATTAATAAAATTTATAATTAATTTTTTAAAAATTAATTATTTTAAAATTAAAAATTTTATCTTTAATTAACTTATTAAACGGGGTTAAAACCAGATCACAACTTTATAATAAAAATCAGGACAAAAGAGTAATCTGCGTTACTCATTTTGACGAAGACAATGAGACACGCGTTTAATAAAAGTTGGCAAAAAAAAAATAATAATAATAAAAGGGAAATTGGCATTACGAAGCTTATGTATAATAATAGAAGTGAGAAACTAGAAAGAGAAGTTGGAGAATCTCCCAATATAATAATTAATTATAACATCGGTCAAACTCTCCGAAGAAACACACACAGTCTAGAGAGAGAGAGAGCCACTGGCTTCAGAAACTGTGTTGGTGTAGAGAGAGAAAGACACAAGAACGAAAGAAGAGAGAGAGAGTGAGGTTCTTTCTTTCTGTAATGGCATGGCCTTCTTCTTCTTCTCCTCTCTCTCCTCCTCCACCACCACCAACTCCCTCAAAACCTCCGCTCTATCTCTCTCTATCCTCTCCTCTCTCATCTTCTTCTTCCTCTCTCCACCCCCAAACCTTCTCCTTCCTCTTCCCCTAACCTCTCACAGATCCCTCCTCGAAGAAGATTCCACCTCCGGCAATGGCTATGGCGGCGGCGGTGGTCTCCTTTCCGTTCTCCCTCTCACCTCCGCCCCACTACTCCTCTCGATCCCCCTCCTCTCCCTCCTCCTCCTCCTCTACTTCTACGTCCTCATCAAGACCGCCCAGGACCACTTCTCCCTCGTCACCACCAAGCTCTCCTCCCTCCTCCGCCTCTCCCCCAGCATGGCCGCCGTCACCCTCCTCGCTCTCGGCAACGGCGCCCCCGACGTCTTCTCATCCCTTGCCGCCGTCCGCTCCGGCCACTACCGCACTGGCTTCGGCGCCATCCTCTCCGCCGGCACCTTCGTCTCCGCCTTCGTCGTCGGCTTCGTCGCCATCCACGCCGCCCCTTTCTCCCTCAACCCCGCCACCTTCGTCCGCGACGTCTCCTTCTACCTCCTCGCCGCGCTCTTCCTCTTCTACGTCTACCTCAGCGCCGAGATTTTCCTCTGGCAGGCCGTTGGCTTCGTTGCCTTCTACTTGTTCTTCGTAGGGTTCGTGTTTTGGATGGATTTGGGCACGGTCGGCGCCGATGAGAGGGAGAAAGGTGCAGAATTCGATGGACGGAGGAATCCGACCGCCGCGGAGACCCCTGATTGCGAGATCGGAGAGAGTTTTCGAGATTCGGAGACCGAGAAACCGAGTTTCGGACTCCGGCGAGTTCTCGGAACGGTATGTTTTGAATCAAAATTGTGTCTTTCAATCTTTTTATTGATAATTTGGGATTTCTATGTTCTAAATTAGTAGAATTAGATCTCTCTTTCTCTTTTGTTGATGATTATTAGTATTAAAATTAGCTTTGCTTAGAAATGGCTTGAAATTTAGAAATGCATTTTGAATTACTGGTGATATTATATGAATTTTACCCAAATTGGAGCAAATGGGTACTAACACCTTTTCCTTCAAGCATATAATTATCAGTAATTTGCTTTGAAGGAGGCAGTTATAACGTTATATATAGCAAGTATAGTTGGTTTTATGGATTACGCCCTGTGGTTGGCTCGAGCTGTGGCAAAATCTTCTGGCTTTGATTCGGATACGATTGACCATGACGATTAAGGCTTTGTATTCCTGGAAGCTTGGACTTGTGGTATAAAGGATAGTAGGAGTGGGAGATACAGGTTTTTTACTCTGGTTGTATTGTTAATGCTAATGTTGTATGCGCGTGTGTGCATGCGTGCGTGTGTGTCTATGTAACGATGCATAAGCGAAATGATTGTCTTGTGTATAGGAGTTGGGGCCCTGGGCACGGGCCATGATACGCTTTATTGGAATAGAAAAGTATTTCTAGTACAAGATAGGATTGAGCTGAATATGAGTTGTGAAAGAAGCTTGAGTAGTAGATAAATTTTTCTTGTTCGAACTCAAGTAGTAATGAAGTGATCTTGCGCGAGAAAGAGGTCATTTCTAAGTCTTATTGATTATTGAACCTTCTAGAGCATAACCGTCAAACCATATTTTAGCTTCCTAGACCCCTGGTTAGATTATCACATAGGATCTTTAGGATCAACTATATCGCAACCCACTTACTCCTAGATTACAGTAATATTTCTGATCTTTCTTGTGATGATGGGGCATGGGAGAAATAGTGGAAGTGCTTTTCTGTACGAAAATAATATGTAGTGTAGTTTGAATATGAAACTATACATTTCGAAATAATGTCAGATATACAATCATTTCAATCCAAATTACGACGTACGTCTAACTGACCAATCAATAGTTGAGAAAATTGCTGTCCTTTTGGTATGAAATTTTAGTAATTTGCACTCTCTTTTATCATGCAGATCTCAAAAGTTTGGGAGCTCCCGGTATCTGTTCTTTTGAAGCTCACAATTCCCCATACCGCGCCTTCCGAATGGAGCAGATTCTATATGTCAGCCAATATTGCTCTTTGTCCTGTAACACTTCTGTATGCTGGCAACTCATTCATTCCATTTGATCATCCGATTTATTTCCTCCTCCCACACACCCATTTCCCGCTTTGGCTCATAGTACTCTTTGCAAGCTCCTCACTTGCAGTTCTCCACTACATAATGGAAAAAGAACCACCAAAGACAGAGCAAATGCCCGTTGTGGTCATAGCATTTGTGATGAGTGTTTTCTGGATATCAACCGTCGCGGGAGAGCTGCTCAACTGCCTTGCAACTCTAGGGTCACTTCTCAAGTTGCCACCTGCACTTCTTGGGCTCACTGTCCTTGCATGGGGGAACTCAGTGGGTGATCTCGTTGCTGACGTTGCTGTTGCTAAGGCTGGTCATCCAGAAATGGCCATGGCTGGGTGCTTTGCTGGTCCAATGTTTAACATGCTCGTTGGGCTTGGGACAGCGTTGGTGATACAGACGACCAACCTTTACCCTAAAGCCTATGAACTCCATTTCCATGTGGGGATCGTGATTGCTTTCGTATTCTTGCTTCTGAGCCTGATGGGGTCTCTTTTGGTGATTACATGGCATAGATTCCGGGTGCCCAGGTTCTGGGGGTTCTGTCTTGTTGGTCTCTATGTTGTTTTCACGGCTGTGAGCTTAGTTATTGCCAAGTTCTCAGGGTGACTTTGACTATATACCGGAACAAGTTTTTTTGATCAATAGATTCCCACACCGATAGGAAGGAGACACCCCACGACCACATATCATCCCGGCTTTTGCGTGCCGGGGCTGATCAGGACTCCACAGATCTGTGCGCGTTGTTGATCGTGGAAAAAAGAAGGCCATTAACATTACATTGCAACTTGAAGATAAGTTGGCTTGTTAGCTCCTCTTCAACATGAAGGGATATGATGAAACTCATGGTCTAAATTAATGTTTCTTAAATTTTTTTTTTTCGCTTTTTGGGAAAATATATTTGACCTATTGAGATTATTGGGTACTGAATCTACGGGATACATGTTACGCCAATGTACTTGTCATAGGATGAAAATAATAGTCATAGCTGATTCTTTGCTCTGAATGATTTGAAGCATGCTTTTCTCACTGGCTTGCGCTTTTAACAAAAATCCATCCTTGAACTGTGGATGAAGATCCAAAGGTGATCTTTTTTCTTTTTCTGTCATCAGCATAAAAAGAAAAAATTACCTAAATAATTATTTTTTAATCTATTGATCAACGTGATACAAATTTCTCATTACTAATCAACATGACATAAATATTAGTTAACTTTAGTTTAATTTTGTATCATATTGATTTAAGTAAATCATGTTAGAGCAATGGTATCTAAATTTATGTTATTCGGGTGCTTTCCCTGGATAAAAAGAATGCAGTGACTAGAGCCGCCCCCCCCCCCCCCCCCCCGAACATAAGGAAGCAGGATGGATGAAGGAAAGTGAGAAATTAAAATTAATCTTTCAAAATAATTTACGAAATTAAAATTAAGGGTATTTTGAATATCATAATGTCCAAATAAAAAGTTAACTGAGAAAATATATATATTTCATACATAAAAAAACAATAGAGTTATTTTAAAATGTAGGGTATACTTTTGGAGTAAAAACAAAACACATGATACAAAAGGTGAATCTAAATTTTAGTTTTTAAGGGTATTTTGGGTATGTTTAGGTCAAAGTTTAAGTGTTAACCTAGAAAACCTATAAATTTATATATTAATTGAAATCTAAAGGTATAAAAATAAAAAACTTCAAAGTAAAATATATACATTTTCAATAAAAGCAAAATATAAGATATAAAAATGTAAATTCTTTTGTGGAATCATTCTTAAATACTAAGTTTCGTTTGACGTTTCAGTTTAATTCCAACTAAACTGTATAGTTTCATATTAATTTTTATCTTTTATTAAAAAGTCAATAAAATTTATAACTAGTTTTTGAAAAGTTAACTAACTTCAACTTAAAAATTTAATCTCTAATCGACGAACCAAACACAAACTAAAAGCAAAGTAAAAGAAAACATAAGATTATCAATCAAAAAAAATTAAAAATACGTATTTCAACAGTTATTGGCTCTTCAAGAGACATGAAAGTGATAATTTTGTATAATTAACTTCTAAAAGCGACTCTCTATCTAATTTTTTATTGATTCACATAACAAAAAGACGGATCATGGATTGATCTATCTAATCTGACCCATATTTACAGATACGACACCACTTGTAGGATCTCTAGATGACATCTCCACCAATAAAAAAGAGCCTTCGACGGCAGAGAGAGTCTACTACAAATATAATCTTGTAAAATGTAGCTCCTGAATTGTACAGCCTCTATCCCGATGGAAGATACTTATTACTTTCCTTGCTCAAATACGATATCAAAGACATTCTAATCTCTCATATGTTCATTTATGGGGAGAAATAAGTAAATAGCCTTATAAAAATATGTTATTTGTCTAGTAATAAATTTAATGTTTATCTATTATATTTTCTATTTATCTTGTAAATTTTTATTTATTTTAAATATTTTTAACATTATTGTTTATTTTTATAATTTTCATAAAAATGCTATCTATTTCAATTCTTTTTTTTTTTTTTTATTTCAACTTGTGTGGTTAGGGGTAGGGATGGGCAAAACTTACTAGAAACAATTTTACATTCACGGTCCAGTGGCGGAGCCACATTCAATTCAATGAGAGCAAGAGTCCCCACTAATAATTTTAAAAATTGATTTTTAGTCATAATTTTTTTTTTTTTATAAATTTCAATTGTGTCATAATTTTATAAGAAAAATTACAACTGGGCCTTTTATCCTGATGGAGTGCAAGAGACATTTTACATGGACGCGCATGCTTATGAGGTATTATGCTCTTCATTTCATATTGAATGCCATATGATTGTATTTTTATTGAATGCGGTATGATTGAATTTCATGTAACATAATAACTGTAGTATTACTTTCTACCCAAAAAAAAAAAAATAATAATAACAATAATATCGCCTTTGTGATGCAAGGATAGGTGATACTTACCTTTTTGCTTACTCTGCGGAAAGAGGTTACCTTTAGGCACCAGAAGCTGTCACAAACTCTCGGTTTTTCAGCTTAAAAAATATTTGAAGTGACATATGCTTGAATGGTGTGAAAATGTGATCCAAACATGGCTTTTATAGGCGTCTAAGGTTGGGGGATTTGTATCACCTTGCTTGAAGACTTGCCATTTCTCGGTGCAGCAAGGGGTGCACCAAAAGTATAGCTAAACCGCTATGTATCAACCTGTCAAACTGCGGATTAATACATAATGAGTACTCCTAATTTGGGTTTCTCACATCGCCCCGTCCCTCATGCATTATTTCTTTTTTCCAATTCATGTATAGTCATATTGATATTTGATCTTACTAAGGACTGTTCACAAATTGCCCATCATTAAACCGTCTTGTTTGATATGTATAATGGGCGATCCTGATTTAGATTTTTCCTAAATTGCCATTCTATAAAATCGAATCGCTCCATCTACAAATCGTCAAATCGCCCGCCTCTGAAACCCTAATAACAAGTCCATCCACATGTGGACTTATTCCCTTCCTGTTGTCTAAGTACTAAGCTGCCAGCTCAGCATGATGTGTCATGCTTCCACTATTATCATCCAATCTAGTGCTTACCTTTTATGTGGCATCCATACCATGTCTACATGTGCGTGTGAGAGTCCTTAATAATATGCCAGCTACTGCAAGCTATAAAAAATAAAAAAAAAATTACAAAAGTTCTACGTCTATATTTGGAACATAAATTTTAAAAAGTTTTTTTGAAAAATTTTAAAACGATTCTAATTCAACTTAAAATTTTTATTATTTTGAAATCCGCATCACATTTTATTTTTATTTTTTCTCTCAAACACTAATTCAAAAGAATTCTCGATTTGAAATATAATCATTTCTAAAATAATATTTCAAGTTGATATTCCAAAGGCAAGATAGGTATTCCCAAATCTCTCATAATCACAGCTCTCATCAATAATCATATACTTAACTCACCAAATGCGCTTTTGAACCTCTAATCCTAGTTGCAAGAGTAGTGACTAAGTTTAAAGCTTAAGCATTAGGAGTGTAGAGATTCCTTTAATCGGTAGTTCCACTTCGATGGGTTTAGAAAGAAACCTATACATATTGGCGAATTATATAATGACTCATATTTCACAATGTTGTCTAATACATCCTATGAGAAAGCCCATCTACACGATAGAGTTTATTGAATTCATTTTATGTTAATTGTAATATACTATTTTTATGTAAATAATCATGTTCTTTGCAAAAATAAAAATAAAAAAGTATATTTACATATTTTAAAGTGTTCATGATGTTTTTGACCTTTAATATTTTAGTAAAAAAAATTATTAGTGGATTGTAACAGGGGAAATTGATGTATCCATTTGATGTATCCATCATTTAATAGGAAACTATAACGAGAAAACCAAGTTGTTCGTTAACACTATTGTGAAGTTGAACTCCAAAAACTGATAATTGTCTGTTTATTATTATTTTTTTACTGCCGTATTACCATATTTGATTTTTCTATGTTCTATAGTATATATGTTATTTGTTGATATTAAAGTTTAATTTGTATTTTCAATTCGGGTTAGTTGGAGGGTGTTTTTTTTTTTTCCCTCCTTCATCAAGATATGAACTTAGACATATTGAACTATATTATTATATTATTTTGAATATTTAAGGTACGTTTGACGCCTCATAATATAATGAATTTAATATAATGAATTATATTGTATTATTCCTACATAATACATTGTTTGGCCTTCATTGTTTACTGACTACATTATACAATGTTTTGTATATCATCTTACTATACTGTATTAAGCTTTGATATTTAAAATGAAAAACAATTTAGGACGACTTCAACCTCGCTCGAAGTTGATCGTTAATGCATAGAACTTAAACTTGACTCTTGACCCCCGATCCTAGAACTCGACATGACTCCAATCTTAGAACCCGACCCCAACCTCAATAATGAAATCCCAACTCAATCCCAATCTCGAAACACAACCCCGGTCATGTGTTGGTCCCAAAACCTGACTTCAATCATGGTCTTGAAACTTTGCCCTATCCATGATTCTGGATCTTGCCCCAGATAGTGGTGCAAAGAGTCAATGGAGGTCATGGAGTTGTAGCAGAATTTTTTTTTCTTTATAAATGTTAATACTTCATACAGTACTACATGATGACAAACAATTATTGTTTAATATAACATAATATAATATATTAATACGGTGTAAAATATCAAACAATATATTGTATGAAAATAATACTTTACAATATAATACAATATCTTATGATGTAGTATAATATAATCCGCGACGACAAACATGTGAAATAACTAATATTACGCGTACAACTATGGAAAGTCTAAGATTAAGTATGTAACTGATAGATATGTTATTCAAACGTAGCTTGGTGGGACCTCTCTAACCATGAATGCGAATTTGTCAACAATTTGTAGTGTCATAACGTATGGCTTTGAACAAAGCCCATACCATTTCTATAACTAAATTCTACACGTTTTATATCCAGGGCGGCTTCCAACTTTAGAGCAAACTGCAGACTTCCAATATTTTATTGTTGGGAGATTCAACGACGGCCTACCCTACTATGTATATATGTGTAATTAACGGTAGGTTTTGGCGGTGGCTCGATGATAAGTAATACTTACTTAGAGCATTTGCTTCTATTAGTTCTCTTGTCTAAATCGTGACGCGTGTATAGTCTAATATTATTCAAGAAAGACCATGTATTATATGCTCTTAAAGCATGTGATCTGCTAGCTGTGAAGACCTCGAATCAGTTTCTTTATTATTTTTTCAACCAAACAAATAAAAAAATAAACTGTAGAATTTAAATCAAATTGAAATATCAGTTGTGAGGCACAACTTCTATTAATGTGTGATGTTTAATACCTACTGATACTTTCTAGTATTATTCTATTATTATTTAAAAAAAAAACTCTCTTATTATATTCGGTCTCATATAATATGTATCGATTCATTCAATCTATATAATTACGATCAACGGTCTTAATTGAGCTTTTGTTCATTAATGTTATGCTAAATAAATGCACAACTTGTTTAAAATTAATGGATGTTCGTACCCTATATATATTTATATCCACGATCACTTCCTCTTTATCCTTCATCAATATATCAATCCACAAAAACACATAACTCCCTTATACTCAAAATTAATCATGGCATTATCAAAAACTCATTCAAAGAAGCTAATATTTATCATCTTCCTTGTCTCTTTCCTCGCTATTTTCTCTATATGCACCTCCAAGGCCACTACTAATTTTGCATTTGAGAACACTTCTAGGGCTACAAATATTAAGGGCATGTTTGTTTTTGGAAGCTCCCTGGTGGATAATGGAAACAACAACTTCTTCCCAAACAGGGCTCAAGTGAATTACTCGCCATATGGAATAGACTTCCCAAACGGTCCTACCGGGAGATTTACAAACGGTAAAAATTTGATTGATCTTTTAGGAGAACTTCTTGGCCTGCCTAACTTGATTCCTCCTTTCAAAGACCCAACAACTCGGGGAAGGAGAATTGTTTATGGTGTCAACCATGCATCTGGTTCCTCGGGTATTTTAGATGAAACCGGCTTAATTGCGGTAAGCTTAGTTAATTTCCATATGTCTTGAAAATTCTTTTTTTTTTTTTTTTTAGCGTGTTCATATTCGTTACAAAATATAAAGAAGTATTATTGCTAGCAAAGTTTGATATCAGTTATTCACTCTCTCAGTTTATTTAAAACAACGAAATGTTTCCATTTGAGTAGCATCAGGAGGAGTATTTTCTAAATTTAACATTATGTAATTATCTAAATTCTATCCAATTGTTTTCTTTCATTTCTTATGTTTCTTTCTATAATTTCTTGACTGGTGCCACCAAAAGGCTAATTAACCAAGAACACACCCACTTAATTGTAATTTTCATTTGTTTATTTATAGGATTGCATTTGCATGCGCTAATGACATTATTTTCCTGAGGAAAAAAAAATAGAAGCAGGTCGGGTACAATTATATGACATACAGATAATTTTTATCAAGTAGAATTATTGTTATTATTATTATTATTATTTGTTTATAATAAGTGGGTTTAAGATTATGATCTATCTTATTACATTGAAGCACAACAGAATTTTAAAAAAAGAAATTTATACATAAAATTATTTTCGTAAAAAAAAAAATAAATAAATGGGCACAAATTTGCACACTCAAATGTCATAGGTACCATCATTATTCACATGTTTAGAGAGTAAAAAAAAAAAACATATATTGGTAAGGTAGCAAATCATAATAAGTAGTTTCTTATACGTAAGTTTCTAATTATTTGTACTGTATTGCTTAATTAATAACTTAAACTTCAATTGCATGAACACACACATATATATATATATATATGTATGTATGTATGTATATTTCATAATTGATTAATTTTCAGGGTAATGTGACAAGCTTGAGCCAGCAAATAAGGGACTTTGAGGAGGTGACGTTGCCAGAACTAGAAGTTCAGTTAGGTTGTAATAGCTCCGATTCGCTTCCAAACTACTTAGTTGTCGTTGGCGTGGGAGGAAACGACATCCTTTTTAACTACTTCCTCAGGCAAAAATATCTCACAGTTGACCCTCAAACGTTCACAGCCAACCTCACTGCCATTCTTTCGCAGCGTCTACAGGTGTGTTTTCTTTTGTAAAAAATGACCTAATTAATGCGAAAGTCTCGTTTCATAAATACTTATTATAAATTTTTATTTTGTAAAATGACTGCGGCGTGCTTTGGTTTTGCACTATGCCCCTTGCTAGGCGTTCGTGTTAAAAAAGAAAAAAAATAATTTTGGGACATTTTATTAATTTCATTTTGTAAGATAATCATTTTAACAAATTCTTCTCTCATATACTAGTCTTGTTTCAAATTCCATCTTGTATTTCAGC
Source organism: Ficus hispida (assembly GCA_025413025.1). Lineage (NCBI taxonomy): Eukaryota > Viridiplantae > Streptophyta > Magnoliopsida > Rosales > Moraceae > Ficus > Ficus hispida. Next base: position 10,310,332 of record CM046363.1, read on the forward strand.
GGACGTAGGACTACTTTTATTTCACTGTGCCATAAAATCAAAAGTGTTACAATTTTTTTTTTTTGTTTTTAATTGGAACTCATTAACTTATATAAATCATATGTAATAGGATATACATACCAACAAGGTTGGTATCCTTGAGATACGAATCCCGTGTCAAGCCCCTCACTTTCTTTTAAGGTGAAAGAAGCAAATTGCAGTTTTCATAAAATTATTGAACTAAATAACATGTTTTTAAAATGTATGAAGTAAATAACAGTAAATGACAAATTTATTAGGTAAATGATTTTATTTACTTCTTGTATTATGTTATTTACCTAATAAATTTATTATTAATATATCTAGTAAAATTTTCATTTACCTAATAAATTTACTATTTATTTTAAATATTATAAAACCTTCCTATATTTTACTTTAATTATTTTTCATAAAAATGTTATTTATACAATTTCCTTTTCCGTATTAAAAAGATAGAAAAATTAAAAAGTCGTGCCAACCGATAGGTCATGATTAACGTATGATCAAGTGCAAATAAGTGCATAAAAAGAATCATATCATTAATGTTAGTTTAATTTGTTCATTAATTTTGATTAGTCTCTCTCACAGTTAAAAAAAGCTTCCAAAAAAAAAAAACTTTGTTAATTTGTTATTATATGCAGAAGCTATACAGTTTGGGAGCTAGGAAATTCGTGTTAACAGCAGTGTATCCATTGGGAAACAGTCCGTTGTTAGAGTTAACATGCCAAACTGTACTGTTCTCTGTGCCCTAGCCATAAACCAAGTGGCTCAAACCTACAACCGGAACTTGAAATCTATGGTGGAAGATTTCAAGCGCAGATTGCCTGCTTCTAATTTGGTCGTCATCGAAACATATAATATTGTCACAGAATCCTCTTGCTTCCTACTCTTAAAGGTACTTGTAGAAGTTATTTTTTACGATCTTCGCAGTTTAATTAGATACACCGTACGCTAAATAGTCTCGGTTTTAATTTTTGCATGATTTTTAATGCAACACTGATCACTAGAATATTATAGGTCGTCTGGCATCTAGGTTTAAAGCCATTTTTCTAACTTTTTTTTTTAATACTTCTCTTATGAAAATTTGAATTTACGTTTCAAAAGTAGTTTGAATCTAAATTCCAAACATGAGCTAAATAATGCATGCAATATTTGAAGAAAAATAACTATGATAATTGGAGGATAATTATTTCCTTCGAAAATATCTATATGACTTTGCATGCTCATGTTGATCGAAAAAATGTGCGTACCAATACGCGCACACACGGGCGTGGGCGTGTGTAACTCCGTCTTATATATCCCTAGGAGACTAGGAGTAACCTCCTAGTTGAATTGAGGTAATTTAACTTTCTTCTTCAACATATGAGAATGTGTGGGTTTATCTAAATTTTCTTGCTATTTCATGTACATGTGCAGGCTTTACAAACACAACGAACAGTTGTTGCGAAGTGTTGTCTCAAACTCAAGGTTTGTAGTTTTATTTTATTATTTTCATCCTTTTGCATTTTTCATGTTTTACTACTCCACCATTTCGTCAAATTTTGTCAAGGCATTTTGTGAAACACATCTATAATTGATTATATATGCGGGCACACACACACACATATATATATATATAATATTATTCGATTTAACGATCATGCAGTAACACGTAATTTCAGACCTGCTGTAGTATGAATACGGTACGAATTAGATATATATAATTACTAGTGATTTACTTGCAATTTTATGTAAATATATATGGGCAATTACATGATACATTAGTACAAATAACATGTATCGTAAAAAAATGTTATTTCGAAACTAAAAAAAAAAGGTATATTATTAGGTTAGTCTCTAAACTTTTTAATTTATGTAACTTTGATCAATGTTCTTTTTTTTTTTTTAGTAACTGAATGATAAAAAACTATTAAAAACATTTTAAGAAGTTATTTTTGTTAATTTGAAAAAGATTCTTTTTTAATCAAATTACTAACGGATTTCATCAAAAAATTAACGGAAATAACTATTATAGCAATATTTTAATAATTTAAGGGACACTCCAACTATGAAAAAAGATCGGAGACTAAAATTACACAAATTTAAAAATTTAGGGACTAAATGAATAATTTACCCTAAAAAAAATTAGAAATATCGTTTCGTAAAAGTGCTAAACTTAAAAATCATGTATAATCAAGTTTTAATTTACTCTTCTTTCTTGTAAAAATAATATGCAGGTGGAAATGGAGTGTTGTGCGAAAGAGGTGGGAGAACATGTCCAAATAGGAAAACTTATGTCTACTTTGACTGTTTACATCCAACAGAATCCGTTAACATTCAAATAACAAACGAAGCCTACACTTCTCGTAATCTCTTTAAGGTTTATCCCATCAATGTTCAACAACTTGCTCAACTCTAGCTTACCTTTTGTTGATCTCTATACTACTCTCCATGACTCTTCCGCTTTTGTTACAGCATCCATAAAGTAAAACGGAAAAAGAGACAAATAACATATTTATGGAAACTAAAATAAATAACATTGTTATAAAACTGTTGAAGTAGATAGTGTTTTTATGAATTACATTTTTTTACTAATAGTAAATAAATTATTTACCTAAAAAAAAAAATTATTTACTAAGCAATTTTTAATTTATTAACATATATGTTATTTATTTCAACAGTTTTATAACTGTGCTATTTACTTACTTTAACGTCCGTAAATATAATTTACTATATATTCTTTACATTAAACCGATGTACTTGTACTCTATATAAATACATACATATATGTATTGTTGTACGATGGAGCATGACTGGTACTCTGACATTCTTCAATAGTGCGGACAATTACAATTACTCATACCTATTAGAATATTTCTACTCTTTCTTATCTTTTCAGTGTATTGATTAACATCATCCATTCTAATATTGAATGTTGCCAAACTTATCAATTAATTATCATAAATGTTTTTGACCAACTACACAATTCATTATAATTATTTGATAAAGATCAGACGGTTAAAACAACAATAACTATTAATTGATAAATTTGAAAGTAATCATTGAAACGTTCCCATCTGTATATATATTTAAAAAAAAAAAAAATTACTTACCCACGAGAGGTTAGCTTCTTACGCTTGCAAATCTTGCTCGCGTGCCATGCAATGGTTGTCCTTGCAAATCTAAAACGTCCCATGTCGGTTGGGCTAAGGGCATTCGCTCTCCAAACAAAAATTGTGTCTTGAAAAGAGCGAAAATCACACGTTGCACCAAGTCCACTCCACTTTTTCATAATAGCTCTACGCTCCCATCCATCACAAGCCTGAGAAATGTTATTGTGAGGTGGTATTTGAACCTTGCTAAAATCCTTTCATGACCACTCTCAAGCTTAATTAGTATTTACACAAAGCAATACACACATGGTTTTTCCTTTTGAGACCGATCGATTATAAGACAATCAGGAAATTAGGTAATAAAATTAGAGAAAATTACATAAATAACTATATTGTTTTCACCTATTACTAACATAATATTAATTCATTTTTTATGAGCACATAATAAAAATTTTAATCAATTTAATTTAATTTTATATTATATAAATCTAGTATTAAATTTTTTATGTCATATTAATATAATAGGGTTTAAATTTATGTCTTTTACCAACTTTCCTCGCCCATTGCAGTTTTCATTCTTGGACTTATTACTAGCAAGCCTGTTTACAGCCCCATCTTGTAGAGATGGGCCCGCTAACAAAGTGTCTATAGGGTAGTACAAGCATTTTTCAATATTTAAAAAGAAAAAAGAAAAAAGAAAAAAAATCTTGGTAGTCTTTAATAGGTCACGTGCGAGTCATAAACAAGAAAATTACTGAGAGTTTAACATCGTTTTCAACCGGGGTTGATTGCCATGAATTTCAAATTTTAAGTGGTCTATTATTATGAATTTTTTTTATTTCAGAGATTTTACTGAACTAATGAAGATATCCTCATTAATCGAAAGTTAGGAAATAACCAGAGAGTATATAGAGTCTAGAAACAGACAAAATTAGTTATAATTCAATTCTAGCTCTCTAAATAATAAAGGTAAAAAATATATATGTATTTCTTTATTTGCGCAAACTTAGACAAATAACCAAATGATCCCTATAATTCTAATACTCCCCCTCAAGATGGAAGTGAATGTTGTGAACTCCCATCTTGTTGAGCAAGAAGAAGAACGAGTTGGGAACAAGGGCTTGGTCAAAATGTCTGTAATTTGATGCTGAGAAGTCACATGAAGAGTCTTAAGGCTGCCATTCAAAATTTTCTCCCTTACTAGATGACAATCTATTTCTATGTGCTTTGTTCTTTCATGGAACACCGGGTTGGCTGCTATGTGCAATGCAGCTTGATTATCACAAAACAGTAGAGCTGGTCTTGTGTGAGTAACATGCAGATCCTTTAGCAATGAGAGAAGCCATACTAATTTGCATGTATAGCATTTGCCATGGAGCGATATTCCACTTTAGCAGAGGATCTAGAAACGGTTTGTTATTATTTGACTTCCATGAAACTAGTGAGTCACCAAGAAACATACAAAAACTACTAATAGAATGCCTTGTATCAGGGCATGAAGCCCAATCTGAGTCAATAAAGGCTTTCAGCTGAATAGTGGAAGAAGAAGAGAAGAAAAGACCCTGCCCAGCTGTACCTTTGATATATTGTAAGACATGACGAGCACCGCAAGTGTGGAGCTCTTGGTGCAGTAATGAATTAACTCAATCGGTTACAGAATATGCAAATCAGGTCTCGTAATGGTTAAATACAAAAGCTTGCTATCATCCTTCTATAAACAGAGGATCTACAAGCAACTCCCTTCTGTTTGAGACAACTTCACATTGGGATCCATTGGACTATTTCTAGTTTTACAACCAAAACTCCTGCATCAGACAAAAGTTCTAGGGCATAGTGTCTCTAACTGACAGAGATTCCTTTGCCGATCTAGCAACCTCCAAGCCCAAGAAGTACTTTAATTGTCCGAGATCCTTGAGTTTGAAACGTTTGTCAAGCAATTCTTTGAGATTTCTACAGATTTGAATTGTTACTAGCTATCAAAATATCGTCAATATAAACTAGTAGGGTAATGAAATTCTCACCATCATTCTTGATAAAAAGTGAGTGATCAGCATTAGATTGAGTGAAACCTTCACAGATGATGACTTGTGAAAACTTGAAGAACCATTGTCTTGAGGCCTGCTTCAAGCCATAAATGGATTTATAAAGTTTGCAAACAGTGTCAGCAGATAAGGTCTCCCCCTTACAGTGAAAACCTGGTGGAAGAGTTATATACACTTCTTCATTTAAATCACCGTGCAAAAAACATTATTAACATCTAATTGTTGAGGGTCCAACCATTAATTGCAGCTAAAGCAAGCAAAACCTTCATCATGGCAAGTTTAGCAACAGGGGAAAAGTATCGAGTTAATCTATTCCCTCTTGCTGAGTTACCCCTTGGCTACAAGCCTTGCTTTATACCTTTGAATGGTTCTATCAGCCCGATATTTAATTTTGTATACCCATTTATAACCAACTGGGTGTTTTCCTAGCGGAAGAGATACTAAGGACCATGTATTGTTACTCTCCAAAGCATACAATTCAGCAGCCATTGCTTCTTGCCAAGCTGGATCACTAGCAGCTTGGGAGTAGGTGGAAGGTTCAGTGTGAGAAGAAATAGAGCATACAAAGGAGCGGTGAGAAGAAGATAATCTATCATAATTGAGAACTTGTGAAAGAGGATGATTGGTGGAGTGTTTTGTACCAACAGCAAAACAATGAAAATCCTTGAGATAGGAAGGAGGTTTGATGACACGAGTTGGATGAGAGGAGATGGACGAATCAAGGATAGGAGAGACAGGAGAAGCATTGGACCTTGAAGAATCAAGCACAGGGGGAACAGAATTATCAACACAGGGAGGAGAAGAATGGGAAGAACTGTTTAGAAAAAATTCTATCATAGGTAATTCATCTGAATTGCGTTTAAAGGGAAAAATTTGTTCATGGAAAACAACATCTCGTGAGATGTAACATTGTTTGTGGACAAATCCAGCAACTTGTAACCCTTGTAACCAGGAGGATAGCCAAGAAAAACTGATGGGATAGCCCGAGGTGAGAATTTTGTGCGAAAACGTGGCAAAGTAGAACCATAGCATAAACACCCAAATACAGTAAATAGTAAAACTTGGTTTTTTTTTTCAAAAGAAGTTCAAAAGGAGTTTTATTGGACAAGAGAGGTGTGGAGTTCTATTATTAGATATACAGAAGTCAAGACACAATCACCCAATATGTTAGTGGAATGCTTGATTGGAAATGCAAGGCACGAGCAACATTAAGAATGTGCTGATGTTTTCTCTCAACAATAGAGTTTTGTTGTGGCCTATCAACACAGGAATGAAAAGGGACAACACCATGCTTGCAAAAAAATCAGAAAAGCTAATTCAAGAGCATTATCAGAACGTACAGACTTAATATTGACCTAAATTGAGTGTTAATGGGCTTAAAGAATTATGGGAAAATAACACCCACATCTGATTTTGTGCGTAAAAAAATAAATCCAGGTAAACAGGTACAATCATCAACAATGGTTAAAATATATTTGTACCCTTCAGATGTAAGTGTGTGATATGGTCCCTAAATATCACAATGTATCAATGTAAAAGGCAGATTTGACAAAGAATTGGTAGAGATAAAAGGTAAGCGTCGTTGTTTGGACAAATGGCAAATAGAACAATGCACTGGATCATTAGGAAATTGAGAGATTTGTAATTCATGACTGAGATTCTGTATCTTTACATAAGATGGATGACCTAAACGGTAATGCCAAAGTTCCTTTTCAGAAGGAGTGGCTTGATTACATTTAATGGAAGGTGTAGAAAAATTAGATATAACTAGAAAATTGGTATTGAGTGTATTGAGGTCCAACACATAGAGGTTTCCAACCCACCTACCTATCCCAATCGTTTTGGTCCGAGTATGGTCCTGAATAACACAAGAATCAACTGTGAATGTAGTGGAAAAATGGTTTGAGTAAGACTACTAACAGACAATAGATTGAATTTGAATTGAGGCACAAAAAACACATTTTGGAGAACAATTGCAGGGGATAATTTTACTGAGCCAATTTGAGAGATAGAAGCAGATTGACCATTTGGAAAGACAACAGAAGAATTTATTGCTGGAAAGGACTGTGCAAAGAAGGATGTTGAACAAATACATGATGTGTGGCACATATCTAAAATCCAAGAAGTTGAATTAATAAGAAATGAAGTTAGGACAGAGGAAAGTGAAAAAATACTACTGAAGCTTGCCACTGTCCCACCAGGCTACTGCAATTCAGAGGCTGAAGCAATGGATTTGCCTTGAAGCTGTGAGCTTAAGAGAGCAATCAGCTACTGGAATTGATTCGCTGTTAGTGTGTCCAAAGGCAAGAAGCAGACCTAGCATTGTGTCCAGCAATAGTGCTTGTGTTCACAAACATTTTATTAGCTTGTATCTTCATCTCAGAGTTCTTGGATCAAAGCTTATACCCAGGTGGATAACCATGAAGTTTATAATATTTATCCATGGTATGACCCTGGATTCCATAATGAGTGCAAAGAAGCCTATCGCGTTTGGTCTTTTGAGTGAAATTGACAGCGGAAATCGAAGCAGGAGAACTTGAGTCTGCAACAGAAATAGACCCAGGCAAGAAGAAGATCCAGAATTAATCTGGCATTGCCTTTCCTCTTGTACAACTAGTGAGAAAACTTTAGAAATTGAAGACAATGGCTCCATCATCAAGATTTGACTACGTGTTTGAGAGTATGACTCATTAAGCCCCATGAGAAATTGCATTACATATTCTTTCTACTGAAATTCCATCCAAGCTCTTATTCCCCCACAATTACATGCAAGAATGGGCTAGAAATTGCTCAATTCATCCTAAAGGATTTTGAACTTGGTATAGTAAGTGCTCACATCCATAGACCCTTGATTAAAAGCAACTAAGTGGGTCTTAATCTGAAAAATCCGTGGTCCGTTACTTTGGTGAAATCGATCATGAAGATCAGACCAAATATTGGATGCAGTATCAAAGTAGAGAAGACTATCTGCTATGTCTCGTGAAACAGAATTTAAAAGTCAGGAAATTACCATCGAGTTGCAGCGAACCCAAACACATGAAGAAGATCGCCGATAGGAGGACGAGGAAGGCTTCCGTCGATAAAACGAGCTTGTTCTTGGCTGTGAGAGCATCTTCATAGATCGATTCCAGGTGTTATAATTAGATCCAGTGAGTTGGTGAGAAACCAAAATCAGACCTGGATGATCTCCATTATAAAGAAAATATGGGCTGCCTGAATCTTCCATTGCGGAGGTGGAAGGGGTGTTAACCACCGCACGAGTGCCGATATTGGAGTTACCACCGTGAGCCATCAAGTAAGAAAATGAAAGGAAAAATGAATAGATGCAGCAAGAAAAAAATTTCTCTGATACCATTTCAGAGATTTTGCTAAGTAATGGAGATATCATCATTAATCGAAAGCTAGGAAACAACCAGAGAGTATATAGAGGCTAGAAACAGACAAAATTGGTTTAACCCAATTCTAGCTCTCTAAATAATAAAGGTAAAAATAAAAAAAAACAAATATTTCTTTATTTGCACCAAACGTAGAAAAATAACCAAATGACCCCTATAATTCTAATATTAAAAAAAAACTCAATTATTAAGATTTTTAATTCAAAAATAAATTTGCCTTAATACAAGAAGTTTTGGGCATACATTCAACCAAGTATAACTAGTAACAATACTTCTGCATCCATTTTCTATATAGATATTATATTAAAATAAGCACATGATAGACTCTAAAGATGATAATGTTTTCCCCCTAATAGTAAAACTCCTCATTGCTCATTATAAGAACATTGCAACATATAAAAACCTTCAAGGGAAAATAATTTTAATGTTACCGTTGATGTGTATTTTTCACTTTCTTCTAATAAATATACAAAATCTTTGATAAACATTTAATTTTATTTTTTTCTTAAATATATGTCCAATCCCACTTCCATCCTTGAACTTTAAAGGCTTTTTTATTTTATTTTATAATGGTACCCTCGGAATTTGCCACTCAATCCTTTAAATTTTTATTTGATAATTTACTTTATGAATTTAAATATGTTCGTTTGCTCCCAATTGATAAGGGTGATAAGTTTTTGAAGGAATTGACTTGTAAATCATATATTAATTAAGAACACGAAAGTTAAAGTTACTTCTAATTTTCATAATTTTTAAGTCTATAAAACTTTGTTAAAGACCACAACCTAATAATTTGGGTCAAAATAAACAAAAATGACTATTTCTATCATTAAGGTTTTGTTTGGTTGGAGGGATGGAGAGGAGGAAAGAGGAAGAGGATAGAATGATGGGAATGTGAAGGATATAGATGATTATTATTTATAAATCTCTTATATTATTTGGTAAGATAGAGAAAGTTAAAATAATGAGTGATAGATTTTTAGATAATTAAAATGTTGTGCATTTTTATAATTTATTAATAATTTATTTTGCATGTTAAAATTACCTTTGTACCTTAATTTGAATGGATTTGTTGAATCATTTTATTAATAAAATGTTCTCAAATTGTTGGTCTAAAAAGAGAGCCTTTCCCTTCATCTCTCGTCTTCCTTTACTCCTCCCATCAATTAAATAAAGGATTTTCTATCTACCTTCACCTCTGTCTCTCTACCTTTTTGCATCTTTCCATCAATCCCTCCAACCAGACATAATTGCAAGTTACATGCCAATTTTCGTTGAAAAGTTAATATTGTTATAAATTAGGGGAGTTTTGCTACACTTTTTTAAATTCACAGCACAAATTTTCAAAATTAAAATGTCAAGAGACAAATTGCAATTGCGTTATAAATTTAGATGATACCATTAAGAAATGGTCTGTAGTTATCACATGAAGATCAAGTGTATTTTTGTTAAAGTTAATTTTGTCATTTCCATGAAGTTTTGGTGAACAAAATTAACATGACAAAAATGCATAAGATCTTTATGTGACAATTACGAATGATAACTTAAAAACTGATTTTGGGATGTCTTAAATTTCAAAGGCTAATATGATATCGAAAATATATATATATATATATATATAGTGAGTCTGTGCTAGAGACCCTTGTATGGTCTCTACCAGTAAAGCTCTTTTTTAGACCATTGATATTCAATCAAACGGTTGAAATATTGATGGTGTACGATATTTATCATACATCTTATCTCACATAATCTTTCCCACCTAAGTCTTTTCCATCGCCGCGATCTTCCCGCCGCCGCGACGGACACCAGGGATTCACCCCCTACGCCGTGACCCACCTCCGATCCCCCAGTCCTGGACGCCGATAGCCGGCCGCCGGCAACCCATTTTCTCTCTCTTCCCCTTTCTCTCTCTTCTCCTCTCTTCTCTCTTCCCCTTTCTCTCTCTTCTCCTCTCTCCCGCCGCCCCCCACCCTTGGCCAACAGCCAGCCCCGGTGGCCCCCCACCCCAAGCCCTCCTCCCCCGGCCTCCCTCCAACCCTCCGCCCCCCCCGGCACCCTCCCCTCGTCTGACAGCCCTTAGCCCTGTGAGTGTGAGAAGCCAAAAAACCTTCTCTTTCGCTCTTTCAGAAATGAATCCCCAAACATAGAGAGAGAAAGAGAGGAGAGAGAGAGAGAGAAGAAGCCATTTATTTGAAACCCTAGAGTTAGAGAAAGGTTGGGAAGAAAATGGAAGGGAAATCGTACCAGAGATTCCCAAAGTTGAAGATCCGGGAGATGAAGGACAACTTCTTGAAATTCGAGCTTTGAGACACCAACACGAGCATGGCGAATGCGCTGCGGCGCGTGATGATTGCTGAGGTCCCGACCACCGCCATCGACCTGGTTGAGATCGAGGTCAACTCCTTCGTCCTCAACGACGAGTTCATCGCCCGCCGCCTCAGCCTCATCCCCCTCACCAGTGAGAAGAGAGGAAAAGAGAGAGAAATGGGAAGAGAAAGAGGGGGTTCGTCCGGGGGGGGGGGTGCCAGGGGAGGGGGGCCACAGGGGGGCTAGCTGGGGGCCGGGGGTGGGGGGCGGCGGGAGAGAGGAGAAGAGAAAGAAAGGGGAAGAGAGAGAGAAGAGAGAGAGAAGAGAAGAGAGAGAAAATGGGTCGCCAGCGGCCGACGGCCGCTGCCGGCGTCTGAGGCTGGAGGGCGGAGGTGGGTCACCGACATCGGGGATGAATCACCGACGTCCGTCGCTGGCGGCGGGAAGATCGCCAGCGACGGAGAAGACTTTGGGTGGGAAGGATTATGTGAGGTAAATGTATATAAGTATCGTACACCATCAACGTTTCAACGTTCGATTAAATCTCAATGACCTAAAAAAAGACTTTACCGATAGAACCATATATCAGTTTCAATCATATAGGTTTCTACCACAGACTCACCCATATATATATATACATATTTTTTTTAAACCATCGAGTCTGGTAAAAAGATATTCTGGCACGCGGATAGAATATGGAAGTGCGAGCAGCCAAACAGAGCATATTAAAATAGTACGTTAACAAAAGCAGGGGTAAAACCGTCAAATGAAAAAATACCACCATAAAAAAGGTTCAAGGTTTCTGTGTCTTCTGACAAACAATACAAGTCAGAATCAATCAAGCGCTCTCTCTTTCTTTCTCTCTCTCTCTCTGGCTTTCGTCGTCTTCCTTTCTAGGTCCGTACGAAGAGAAAAACATTAATCATTACGAAAGAAAAAAAACCCCATGAGAGAAAACAAACTCTGTTTCTCAGAATTTCCTTTTTTTGTTTTTTTCTTTTTCTTTTTCTTTTTCTTTTTTGTTTTTCAATGTGTTTGAACAAAAGTCAAGAATTTTTTCCAAAATATTGGATCTTTGATCCTTTTTTCACTGTACGACAAAACCCCAGAAAAAGAAAATCAAGAAAAGAATGTATTTTAAAAAAAAGAAGCTTTTTAGACGCCATTATTTTCATTGCCCAGTTGATCTGTTTTTTCTGAAAAAGATTTTTTTTTCTTCTTTTCAGGTCCTAAATTCGTTGATATAGCAGAACAGAAGTACCGACCTTCCCAAAAAGGTACTAAAAACTCTTTATGAATTGCTCTCTCTCTCTCTCTCTCTATGTATGTGAACATCTGTATGTATATATACACACACACACGCAAGCATGAATTCAATTGATGGTCGTTAGTGGGTACTATTTGATTCTTTGATCACATTATTGTATTGTCAGATATGGTATTGTTTCTTTGTTTCTATATGGAACAACGCTCGTTTCTTTATTTTGGCTTTGCTTTTTTATTTTTTATTTTTGTTTTTTACTGTGGTTTTCACTTCAAAATATATATTTTTACTTTTACTTTGCAATAATTTGTTATGCTAATGTGCCGGTTAGAAATGGTTGAAATGTTTGTCCCCTTTATGTCAAATTTTATTTTTTCCTTTTCAAATGGTTGAGTGTTATCAAATGCTAAGGAATACAGATAACACTTTATGAAACAAGGAACAAGATTTCCCGTAGCTGAATTATTCACTACTTATATTTGTCATACTTTTCCTAATAAGTCAAAAATTTCGTTTTTGTGTCCTTCGAGAGGAAATTTTGCCATTTCTGAATGTATGATGAGAAACAAAGACTTTTGTTGTTGGTTTTCCTCAGTCTAAGCGCGCTGCACGGTTTCTTTGTTCTTTATAACTTCTCCGTTTGATCATTGATAAGTTCTCGTACACGAATTGAGCATAAGTACAGTTTTATTGTTGCTTCAAGTCTTTCTTTTAATTGGGAATATCTGCCTGATTCTTTTGGTTCGTGTTTACTGTTTTTATGAGAGCTGAGGCGGTTTTCGTGTGTGTTTTTCATTTTCATGTGTGTTTTTCATTCAGAATGGATCATCCAGGGCATAACCAGCCTCCATCGATGATGATGGTTTGTGGTGGAGGACAATTGCCATACGGTGCTAACCCATACCAGTCTAATCAGATGCCAGGTAACCCAACACCAGGATCGGTTGCACCAGTTGGAGCCGTTCAATCTGTTAGTCAGGCTGCAGGAGCTCAGCTTGCGCAGCACCAACTCGCTTACCAGCACATCCAACAGCAGCAGCAACAACAGCTTCAGCAGCAGCTCCAAAATTTCTGGGCGAATCAGTACCAAGAAATCGAGAAGGTAACCGATTTCAAGAACCACAGCCTTCCCTTGGCCAGGATCAAGAAGATTATGAAGGCTGACGAGGATGTGAGGATGATATCGGCTGAGGCACCAGTTATATTTGCCAGGGCTTGCGAGATGTTCATCTTGGAACTGACGTTGCGAGCTTGGAATCACACGGAAGAGAACAAAAGGAGGACGCTTCAGAAGAATGACATTGCAGCAGCGATCACCAGAACTGATATCTTTGATTTCTTGGTCGATATCGTGCCAAGAGAGGATCTAAAAGATGAAGTGGTTGCGTCGATCCCAAGAGGCACTGGGCCTGTTGGAGGGCCTGCTGATTCTCTCCCTTATTATATGCCGCCTCAGCATGCTCCGCAGATGGGGACTCCCGGGATGATCATGGGCAAGCCTATGATGGACCCGTCTATGTATGTGCAGCAGGCTCACAACCCCTACATGGCTCAGCAAATGTGGCAGCAGCCTCCCGATCAACAGCAGTCGCCATCAGATCATTAGTGCCGGAGCACAGAAGTTGATAAGTGTAAGTTTGATGTAATTTCATCCGCCACTGGCTTGTGACTGAAATGTGTAAAGGAAGTGGCTATTTCGTCATCATGTCATTGCAAGGAAATATGTTAAACCTTCTGTGGTCAAAATGTTGCGTTTTTCGTTCTTCTACTTTTATGGTTTCCCCTTGTTAAGCAATTGGATAGTTTGTGATCTAGGTAGCAAAAAGTTGGCGGCTTTGTGTGTTTTCTTTTTTTAACTGATTGTAACTGATTTGAAATACATTGCTTAAATTCAGAAACCATGTTATTAATGATTTCCTTGTACGAATTTTTTTCTTTTGAATGAAACCTCTCATTTCTATCTTAAAGATGCCACATTTGATTTATCTATCCAACTTTGAAAAGGAAGCTTTCATTCGGGTTTTATCGACCAGTTTTGGTTTGAGCAACCCGTGTACGAAAGCAACCTCAAAAGATCGTTGGAACCAACTCACAATGACAATTGACACGCACCAACTCTTGTCTCCCTTTTTTTGCGTTTCTGCTCTAAAATATCTGTGTGTGTGGTCTGTGATATCTCTGCATATTCAAGTACATTTTGTAATCCTTTTGTGATTATATATATATATATATATATTGTGTAATTTTTTCCTCTATTAACTTATTCTTTCTTAAACTTGGTCACAGGTAGGTTTCATCTAGGGCCTCAAGAAATCTCAAACAGAAGTAATGGCAATCAAGAGGTGCAAGTCAAGATTTTTTAGCTGAACTCTGACAGACTACTTTGTGTAGATAAATATGGTTCAAAGGCCTTTTGTGGACCTTGATTGAGCCAATATTTTTTCTTTTTTTCCTTTTCCTTTTTTTTCACTTTTACCATTTTCATGCCAGTGATTGTGACTTGAAAACAATGCAAGCTATTAACCTCATGAGTAATGCTTTTCCATCTCATTCTCTCTTGTTCTATAGTTTTTCCCCCCCTCAATTTGTTTATTTCTTTGCCTTTTCTGTTTAAATTGTGTTGTTTTTCTATTTTACTTGAACATTGAGAGTAGCTCTTAGGAGTCTTGGAAAGTTGGAATTTAAATGTGTGTGTGTGTGTGTGTGTTTTTTTTTTTTCCTGACTGAAATGGAAGGGCCAATGTTGCAGTCAACTTGGGGGTGGGTTAGTCGATATTGGCTGTGTGATTTATATTATTCATGAGAGAGGGAAAATGGAGAAAGCTTTGTGAGTTGTGACTCCAGCTTTGCATTGTCTTCTCAATTAGCGGTAAGAGGAGATATGAAACTTTTTTCTTGACCTTTTATTAATTTTTTTTTTATTTAGTAGAAAAAAACACTGCCAGTAAGGCACTAAAACATTATTTTGAATGGTAAGATTTTCATCATAAGTTTATTTTTTTGGTTATGTGATCTTTGATCAAGACTTAACGTTTAGAAAATGCTTAGGAACTTAGGAAACTTTATGGTCGTTTGCATTTTTGCATTTTAAATTTTAAAAACTTTTATTTTACCTCTTAAATTTTGAATTAGTCCAACTTAATTCTCTATATTAGAATTTTTATTAAAAAAGATAGGGAAAAAAAAAAGTTAAATGTAGCTGTTTGATTTTTTTTCTCTCCCTATTTATTTTTAACAGAAATTCTAACCAGGAAACCAGTGAGATTCATTGACCACTTTTACTGTTCATTTTTAATCAAAATTCTAAAAAAAGAGGATAAGGGAGAATACTAATTCAAAACCCCTAGGTAAAGCGAAAGTAGTTCTTAAAATTTAAAACTAGTAAACTAATATAGTATTAGAGCGTAAGGTCTTGAGTTTAAATTCCTGTAATTGTACTATTTATAACCCATTTATTATTATTGCATGTTAGGTTTTTAATATATTTTGGACTTTTCATAATTTGTGTTGGACTTTCAAATTATTATTTATTTGCATGTTTGCTCATTGTGAGTGGGAGTATTAAAATATAAAACTATTGTTGGTCCACCTGCTAATGGCTTAAGCTTTTGAGAAAATTATTAAACTAACATAACAAAATTAAAATAACCTTAATTTCAAGAGTATAGATGAGATAAATCTAAATAGTCGACCTTAGAAAGTTCCTTTTATTGTTTTGTTGAAATCAAAGCTCTCCTTTTTTCTTTATTCTAAAAAAAAAAAAGAAGCTTTCCTTTTTCTTAAAAAAAAAAAAAATTATATGAATGGTCAATTAATGGGAAGTCAGTTATGCACATGTTTTTACTCAACAGAGTTGATAAAGGCCGAATTTATAGCCGTTGTATTCATTCATGGTGATATAAATTCTCACATCATTGTCTTTGGCAAAATCTACAACGATACATAATTATTGAACAAGGCACAGCTTTGTTTATTTCATCTACCATCTCTGTCTTTCATCACAATTCCCTCCAGAATCCCGTCAGTGCCAAAATTGCCCGAGAATTGTTGAGGATCAACTGGACCGGGGAGCTTAAACGATATGGAGAACCGCCCCGGTGGGCAGAGGTTCTGCGCTTGCATTTCAAACATTTGCGAGTACCTGAACACTGTCTTCTCCCCTGTTGTAGCTACTCCTCTTATCAATACTTTCCCATCACTTTCCACTTCACAGCTGAAATCTCCTGTAATTACAAATGAAACATCAAATTATGTCCGTTGTGAAGTGATTTTGAGCTTGGCATACATAAATTCCAATACATCACTTAAAAACGGCTTCGTTAGAAAATGAGCAAGTTCAAAGTGATGCAAGTACAAAACGAAAAAAGGCCAGACGATGGTTGTTTTCCGTATTACTCTTCTGCCCTTCTCCAAACAAGTGTCCTAAAGTCTTGACGAATAACATATGGTAGGAGCTGGACTTTTGCCCCACCGGGAGGTACTGCTATTTTAACCATTAGATTAACTTTTCAAGGCCTAATCTTATAACTGAAAATAGTGCAGTGTGCGCTGTAAATTTTAACATGAACACTCACATGACAGCATGTTGAAAAGTTAATCCAACGGCTAAACAGCAGTACCTACCTGTACTGTTTGGTAGGGGTAGGCCAAAGTTATAGTTCCTACCATAAATTTTTCCAAAATCTAAATACGAGAATTAAAAGGCAGCTCTTTAAGGTAAAGTTAAAAGGCATGGATTCGACCATTTATAATTCAGACACTGACAACATGTGTGCACTTCAGTTACTTTTGTGCATTCGGATTATGGCGTTGTGGACAGATAACTAGCCAATGTGTTAAAATGATCCATTTTTGAAGATAGAAAGAAAAATCCATGAAGCAATTAAGTCGGGTTTCCGGGAAGGCAAACTCACTTGCATCTCTTTTCACCCCTGGAAGAGATATGCGAAATAAGTAAGCGTCCTTGCATTCTCCGATATCCATGAGTCCTACGCTTGGCCCCATATTCCCCATGACTGCACTCCCAGTCAATGCAAATCCACTCTTAGTGGCAGCTACTATTTTAGATAACTCTGATTTAGTTGGAAAACAGGAAGAAATACCATAGCCGGGCCAGCTCTGTCGACCAGATCGCTATTCAGATGCATCATTAGATGTTCGTGTTTCAGGGGATCATCCAACTCAAGGAGCTCGTCTACACGTCTTGTTTTCTTAGACTCGCTCTCTTCATCAGGCTCATTCACCTAACTTCTCCATTATATAGTAGAACACAGCCTTCGGTATAATGCAACCTTGCAGCAGCTTCATCTAGAACAAAGTCCTCCAGCCCAGTTAGCATCCTGAATCTTTCAATATCCTCTTGGTCAATGCGAAATATCTCCGGGTTGTTAATAAAAACAATATTTTCCACAACCTTGTGTTGGTTTCTGTCCAGTGAATGTGGATGAAGCAAGGGAGGAAAGAGATCAGGAAACTGAGGGTAGTTGGCTCTTGGGTCTTCTTCATGTTTCGGAAGATCGCCTTGGATGAACTGGTGGAATATAGGTAATTTTACCACAGCAGCTTGGTCAGCCTTTCTAAGAACATAATGGTATGTCCGTTCTATCTCCAATATTGTGATTTGAGATCTAGCCAGCTGATCAGAGGTATATGGCGGAAGTCCCTTGGCAACTCTCTGCAAAACCGACTTTGGGGAGCTCTCCCCTTTAATATCAGGCCCAAAGTAGGTACCCATGATGAAGAACAGCAGAAAACGCTGATCATTATCTGCCATCCCAGTTTGTGCATTGACAGGATCTAACCCTTCACCGGGGTTAGAATTTGTGGCGTCAACTGGGCCATTCATTTCCATGGTAGATAAAATCCAGAATACGTATCTGAAAATAGACAACAGTGAGGACATAATACACATAAAATAGCATGTGGATAGGCAATTTTCTTTAAATATTCACCGATGAATAAAATTTGGCAAAAGCATGGCATGGAAACATGAGTTAATTACACAACTCTTAGCTTTGAGCTGCAGCTTTCACGTAACTGTGCTGGGTTACTTGTGCGTTATTTTTTTTTTCTTTTTAATATTTAAAACAAACAATGAAATTTTACCAATCATAGAAATTGTTTAGTACGAAAAGCAGGCAAGATTCCTTTAAATACCATCATGGTGGAATCTGCATGCCAACATGGACAGAAAGGAAATTAAGTAGTACACATGAACATCGAGAAAGGTGATAGAATCCGAGCAATTTCTTGGAAATAGCACAGTATAAATCATAAAAGAAGAAAAGAAAGAACTGAAAGAATTGGACTCCGTTGACTGAATCAAGAAATGCAGTAACACTGATACAAAGAATAGCAGACATTCGAGAGATCTGCAAGCGAGCCCAAAGGGTTCTCCAGTTTCCAACAAACCAAAACCATAATCCTCACTAGCTCCTAACCCTCTTATTTATACTACCAATGCTCTCTAACACACTCTAACAAACTACTAACAAAAGTTAAGTATAAGCAGCAACTACTAACAGTTACCACAACTCTGCCCTCACATCT
Source organism: Ficus hispida (assembly GCA_025413025.1). Taxonomy (NCBI): domain Eukaryota; kingdom Viridiplantae; phylum Streptophyta; class Magnoliopsida; order Rosales; family Moraceae; genus Ficus; species Ficus hispida. The sequence continues at coordinate 10,328,999 of CM046363.1, forward strand.
TCCAGCTATCTAACTAACACTCAAGTCCTATCAAAAGGATAACCACCAAATTTTGTCACTTCTGTTTTTTCTTTGTATGTAGAGAAGTAGTCACTGCCTTGGCAGCTCTTTTTTGCCAAAAACTGTGGTTCTACTTTCTAAATCTTCACCATCGCGCCACATCCATCCCTAGCAGCCAGGGTGTATCATCAGCACTTCTAGTTTGAGCATCCAACTAGCATATAATTTTCTTCCGAGATGATGATTTTAAGGGTCCAAGTTTAGACTGATGTGGAACTCTGGCACCTAAGCCAAGCCTACAGAAAGAAATGAAAAGGCCTGGTAAAAGCTAGGAAGTAAAAGAATTAGAGCTGTTACTTAAGTTTTAAAGACTCTTACACTGACCTAGAAGGTCGACCCTCTATTCAGTTTGCTCATCCTCGGCAGCTCTGGTCATGTTATTAACCCATTGCTCAGCCTAAATTGGAATAAATGCACAAGTGATATATTTTTAGAACCAGAAGACGGATTCACAATGAATTGTAGAAGAGCACATCCATGCAATCCAAGAGGTTTTCGCAAGAGCTAATCAGAAGGGCGGCCACATTCTAAATTGAGAAAATTAAGGCAATAATTCACTGTTCATAGGATAGTGAGGAAAAAAAATTTACCAATTTTAATGCGTTATCCATCTTAACAATTTTAGGTGGCCAGTGTTTTGTTGGCTCCTCCATGGTACTCATGGTAGCTTCCTAGTCGGCCTACAATATAAAAATTCATTATCAAGCCCAAACCACCACAGCAACTAAAAGATATAATAAGGATAAGCATCTTTTCTTCTGTTTTTAGCTTGAAACTTAAACTCTCCATTCTCGAATCACTGCATCAAACCTTAGCCAATTGTTTTAAAATTTCTAGTTCCAAGTAAGTAATCGCCACTAAGTAATCACTATTGACGATTATTTCCAAATTAGCCCTCTTAATCCCTCTTCCAAGTCCTTACTCCACCTTAGCTAGGAAAACAAGAAAATCGAAGCATACTAATCCTTTGAACATGTCTCTAAAATGTCCCTTATTTTCCGGTTACCAATGAATTGTCAAAAGGCCCGGCTTAGAGGTGTTCGATGCTAATCTAACATTAAACCCTTAATCGAAAGAAAATCTCATTCCAAAGTATAATGCTCAAACTTGTAATACTGATGAGTCTATCAACGGCTACAGATGGATACGATAATGGTGAAAAAGAAAAAGAAAAGAAAAAAAAAAGCATTTGATTTTAAATTCAACAGGACAATCTTTACCGACAAAGAACAAGCAAAAAAGGACTGTTTGTATTAATAATTTAAAGATTTGTCCTTGTGTCGGTACTCACCAGGAGAAAAAAAAAAAAACAATAACAACAACTTTAGTGTTTTCCTCTAAATCTCCGCCAGAAAAAAAAAAAAAAAAAAAAAAAAAGTATTTGACACAAAGCATGCGTAGAAAATTAGCATAAATTTGAGCTTAATGATGAAAAAAATTAACAGACACACTCATCAGTCATCAGCATAGATCAAATCACTGAATACAGATAAAACAGAGGCATTCAAAAACCAAAAAAAAAAAAAAAAATTAATTTTAATTTTAATTTCAATAAAATCTAAAATGCGGTACAAAAAAATGCAACGAAAGTGAATTAAACCGGAAACCAACACATTTTTCAGCTTTAATCCGACATGCAACATTGACAATATAATTAAATTATCTCTGAAAAATTCCATAATGATTTTTCGAATGACGAAGAAATTTCAGTTATAAAAAAAAAAAAAAAAAAACACACTTCAAAACAAAACGCATTAAACTTCTCCAGAATTATTCTTACGGAAAAGCAATCGACAGAGCTTACCTCGCAGGAAGCGGAGCCGCCGGAGATCCTCCGGCGACGGCGAGATTGCGAGGCGAGAAAATGGAGAGAAAAAAGAGACGACGATGACTTAACACACTGCTCTCTGCTCTCCGCTGGCCTTTTTCTCGCGGGAGAAAGGGGTGATCTTGGAAGGTTAAGTCCACTGAAATATAATGGTTTGACCAATGGGAGTTGCCACGTATCCATTTTAGAGGACTGTCGTTGCGTCACACGTGCCACGCATGCAAAACTGGCATCTTCGAGATCGCTTTACTCGTCGACCATGGTCAGACGGCTGAAAATATTCGCGATGATCGGTGTCTGTTTAAAAGCCGTTGGATCGAATTTGTTCCGGTCACATCTCTCAGCTTTCCCAGTCCACTCCAGAGCTCAGAAGAACTCACTGTGATTCTGTTTATCGTAAACACACAAAAATTCCTTTTTTTTTTTTTAGTTCTGTTCATCTTCGACCACTTCCCATGGCGTCTCCTTCCAGGTAAAATCATATATATATATATATATATATGGATATGTATATATGTTGTATATGTAATAGATGTATATGAATTTGTGTTTTTTTTGTTTGCAAGTGTTGTAGAGAGGGTGTATTTTGGTGTCAGATTGGAGAATGTCTGTTAGGTTTTGCATTCCTGTTCTGATTCTTTGTTTTGATTTATTGATTTTTTTTTTCTGTTTTTTGCATTGAATTTTTGTTGCATTTGAAGAAGAAAATTCCTCATCGAGTTCTGGAATGTTGATCATAATACTCTGGTCTGAATCTTGGAAAACTGTTTGTGAAGTTCAGTAGATTTATATATATACATACATATATATATATATTGAGAGACAGAGAGAGAAGACATCTTATAAGAAGATTGTAGAAATGTTATAGAAATCATCTATATAAACATATTGCCATTGGCCATGAGTTGATGAATTTAGGCGTTTCAATTTCAGACGTGTTTATGCAAGTAAGATGTTTTTCATGAGTTTTTCATTATGGCAATTTTTTTAGGCTCCGATATGCACATTGTAATGAACTTGAGGTGATCTTGCAGCTTCGCCAAGCCGAGAAGTGAAGGTGGTGAACCAGAGAAAATAAATCCCAAAAGACCGATTCTTGCGGTTGCGCCTCTGAATAGCATGCCGTATATCGGTCCGCCTATGCCAAATAGCTATACTGCTTCGTCACCTGCTAAGGACAATGCCAACGTGGAAAGGATTGGACCGGCTATTATATTTTTGTCCTCTTTCACGACAAGGGAAGAGTGGGATAATATTTTGGCGACCAACAAACTAGGTGTTGCACTGACGGGAAGCGCTGCTATGGGCAAGATAGGATCGATAATAGGATTAATGGACATTGGCGAATGCGAGCATTCGTATTTATTTCGTGTTTCCCTTCCCGGGGTGTCGAGGGATGAGAGTGAGTTTCTCTATCCTTTTGTCATTGTTTACAATGTTTGGAGAAATGTTACAATTACTTTCAGTACTAGCATTGTAAGGTTTCGCGCATGCCTTTCTCCTCTGTATAAATTATCTGCTTGTTTAGATGAGATGTTCTGTTATATTTACTTGCCACGAACATTTTATTTCATGTTGGTTATGAAAAGCATTGAGTTTCACATTACGGATAGAAATTTATTTAATCATGTCAATCCAATGTTTGTATATGTAATGTTTGTCTATGAATGAATCTGATTGGGGACCTTGCCTGTGCAGGTGAATTTAGTTGTGATGTTGAACCCGATGGTAAAGTACTAATTAAGGGAGTGACTACTACTGGGGAGCAGATAGTATGCAAGAACTCCCAAATCTTTCACATGCTAACGCGAAACTTATGTCCACCAGGGCACTTCTCTATCTCATTCCAGCTTCCTGGTCCAGTCGATCAACAGCAATTTTCTGGCTCTTTTGGGACTGATGGCATTTTGGAAGGCATTGTGAAAAAAAGGTGAACCAAAGAGTTTGTTCGTTCTTGCTGTGAGCCACGAGTTCAGCAATAGAGTCGGGCTTTTTTTTCTTTATATTTTTAGAACGGACTTTGTGCAATTAGTCTAGAACATTGTAGAGAATGTCATTGGCCAATGAATGAAGGTGTGATTGCCTCTGATCTTGAAGAAGAATGAAGCTCGAGAACTTAGCCGTGGGGTGTGGTAAGCTCAGTGAAGCCCAATTTTACTGTGATGCGGAGAGCTCAGTTCAGTTGCATTGTATTTGTGAGATTTGAATTTTAAAAGTCGAGGTGCTTTTCTTTGTGCCTTTTCACGCTAGGTTTGTGATCTTCGTAGTCTTGAGTCTCTTGGCTTGTTCAATATATTTGTTTGCTGTAAAATTGTCGAGTCTGAGATAGTTTTGGTGGAAATGCAAGTAGAGCCCTCATAAGAATGAAGAAGACTGTTGTCAACCCCATTTTCCCACCATTTGTTTTTCGAGAAATGTCCTTTTGATAGGATAATTTTGCGAGACTAACTTGCCATTGTAATTTTTGCGTGCTTGCTGTAACATCAACCTTTATTGTTCGCAACAATATCGGATAATCATTGCTATCTATGAATTTTAGTCTATATCACGATAATGCGAAATTATTTTGAAGAAATCTTCATATTAGATCATGCCACCAAAAAGTTAGCTAAATAAATTAAAGCTTAAACGAAAACATTTTAAAGCAAGGTTATACTTTTTTCTATAAGCAAGGTTATACCTTAGTAGTGCTTGTTTACATCTCTCTGCTTTATTGGCTCAAGATCATTCCTGAATTTGTCTAGAGAACAAAAAAAGGGAGCGGAACACCTAGTTACCTTACTTAATACGTGAATTATTGACGGATAAAGGAAGTGAACGGCATATCAAGCGTGTTCTGGCTTTCTAATAAGCTTTTGGGTTCAAGAAGTCAAACCTACTTCTTTTCTGATTAAGATGTAACGGAACTTTAGGAGTTTATAGCATGGGCAGGTTATCAAGTTTGCAGCTTGGCCTTTTGGGAGAAAACCGAGAAGGAGAAGGAGGAGCAAGTGAAGAACAAGAGATGTTACACTGAACATGAGCAGTTTGGGGTGGGAAGCCCAATTTTTTTCAATGCTAGATATGTCATGTGGGCATTTAGAAGATCTCTTCTCTTCAGGCATGATTAAGTGAGTCTGATCTGATGTCTGGTTATTTGTTACTTTTCCAATATCTGACTAATGTTTCTTTTGGTCGTTCTCTTCTTCCTTGGTTTCATGTGTGTCGTATATTCTATAATTGTTTTGTATTCAAATTGATAGCAGTAAATAATTTTGTTTTTAAGGTCCACAAGTGCAATATATATCAGTGTTAACAGATAAATATTATCATCCTAAGGCTTATGTTTGCTATGTTTTTGTTTATTTCGCCCGTATCATGGAACTTATGAATACTCTGGTTAACCTCATGCTGGCTCCTTTGCAGGTCATGATTATTGCCTGATTCCCAAATATCAAGAAATGTTTGTCGTGACTCCTGATATGTGATAATGAAGTGAAAAAAAAAAAAAAAACAAAAGTTCTAACACTGTCGTAACTAAACAATGTGACTAATTTGTTGCAGGCCGGGAGTTCAAAGATGATTCCTTTTCTACATGGAGAAGATGCACTTGACAAACTTATAGGAGCAGAATAATCAGGCTATATGGGGTAAAGCTTATAAACTCTGGTTGAGAATTTTGTTTGTTTACTGTTTGTGTCAAAATTCGATGAAACGACAAACAATGAGATACAAAGCTTGATGGGAATTCCAAGATTTAGAGAAATCTATCTTTATACAAGTCTCAAATGTTTCCAAAGCGTACAATTTCATAGTCTCACCCTATTTATAGTTTTTTTCAGTTGGGTTATCCTTTTACAGTGTCAGGTCTAAATCTTCATCTACCATTTCTACTTGGCACTTGTCAGTAATCTTGTTCTTTGTTTCTCGGTTGTGCTCGCTGACATGGCAAAGCATTGGTTCTGTGCTGCTCTTTGACTCCTTTGGTCCCACTTGTGCTAAAAGTGATGTCGTTTTCTAATATACCTTCTAAAGCGGTGTTGTTTCTTAAATTTACTCCCACATTTACTATGAAAATCTTTGGAGATATTTTTGCCAATAAAACCTTTACCAAACACAAAAACGTCCAAATGTAAATAAAGCAGAAATGGAATTTTAGTATGACTGGTGCGCTGTACTCATACCAAGCCCATTGTTTCTACTTGAGAAATGCTCATTTTTAGTACCGTGGTGGAAATCAGTGTGCGCACATGATTATCATAACCGTGGTTCTCACCCTCCATCAAATCTATAAATATTGTCCAAAGTTGCATCCCCAGAACATATCTCCTTCTGTGTTATCCTATATAGCTAGAGATAAAAATTATTGCCATTCAATCAATAGTTTCACTATGATGAAGTTTCAGGTCGTGACTTCTGAAGAGGATGAGGATGGAGATGAAGATGAAGATGAGGATGGTGAATTCAAATTCAGTCATTTCAAGTGTCGGATTAGCGGTATACCTAAAAATTGCTCTGCCTGCGAGGGAGTGTTCGGTTCAAGGTTTGATAAGATTTTTTTCTTGAAATGGATTGATTTTTTAGGCTTTACGTCAAAATGTTTACATTGCTTTTTTGAAGGTGAATTTGTCACTTTTTTTTCCCTAAAAATTGATATTTTAGCAATCAATTTCCATGGAATTTTCGTTTCTGTTAGAATTAAACCCCATCTCCTATGCTTATTGAAGAACCCCCATAGTTTAAGTCCTTTAACTTATCTACAAATCAAGGAAGGGCTTAAATCTGGTTAAGAAAAATCTCTCCAACTCTTCATTTTGTAGAATTTTTCTTTCATCGCCTCTCTCTCCTCTCTCTCCTCCTCTCTCTCTCTTTGAAGGATTTGGAGAACTTCTCAAATGGGGTTGCTACAGTTACCATTTACCAACGTTTTTTGAGGTTCTCAAATATTGTTTGGATGTTACTTGAATGACTCCCTGGTGACACATTCCTTTACTTTTTCAGTTGACTGAAAAGCCACACGTGACCGGTGAAGTACGGGTACAATGCTCTTGAGATCAGCGAGATAGTTATGATTTTCCCTGGGAATTGCCATGTCCTCTCTTTTTGATGGCGTGGCCGAACCATCTTCCCCAAATGCATTGAAATTGAAAATCAGGCACAGAAATTTCTGCACTTGGTTGTCCACGTGCAGATAATTTGTGTATGTACCTATCACGGAGGTCGAAAACTGAGCACAAATTCACCTTGCGGCTTGCGGCATTCTTGCGGAACACCTACTATGATCAAAGGTTGAGACTGGAAGGTAGTTTAGCAGAATACAGAGCACTAATTTATTCCGCAGGGGTCACTGATGGTGATGGAATTCAAGACTATCAAACCGTAGTTTGCTCTCATGGCGCAGATTCATGTTTTGCCTCATTTCATAGGGCGAGTCCTCGATGGGGGCAGCCGAATCAGTTTTTCCGAAGCTAAAGTATACAGATATGTAATTTGCAGTGAATTTTCACCAAAAGATTGGTGAGAAGCTGTTTTATCTGTGTTCTGGTCGACTTTTTTTGGTCTTTAGGTTGGATTGCTTGCTTCACTGGTGAGTGTTCCTCCTCCTTCACCCATATCATATTTGAAGCTACCCTGTAAACTTTCTAGCAGTGCCAGTTTGGAATCTGGCCCTTCCGGGTATTCGCCGGGTGGGGCTATGCAGGTTGAACCCGCCTTGAAAAAAAAAAAAAAAAAGTGGGATATTCTATCCAAGAGTGTAATTCGAGTTGCAAAAGAGTTTGAAGGTTAAAGGTTTGTGTAGTTGTAATTGTTCATGATCAACAAAAGCAAAGATTATATTTCGATTTAGGGGCGCTTGGAATGTCGTTGGGATTTTGGAGTTTTTAATTGGATATGAGTTAATGTTTGAAAATGTGTGCTTGGTTAAAATGTAAATGAAAATGAACTATGATTTTTGTATAGTGTAATAATCTTAAATGTGTCATAGTAATATAATATAAATATTGTTATGTTTCTTTGTTTGAGCATTTACATATCATTTTTCATGTAATGAACTTTTTAAAATCTGAGTTATTTTAAAAAATAAATAAATAAAAGAGAGAGAAAAGAGCTTGGATTTGAAATTGTGAAAAGTTTGAACGTAAAAAAAAAAAAAACAAAACAAAACTTCCAAAACTCTTTTAGTTGGAGTTTCAAAATTAGAGTTGCAAACGTAGCATTAATTTCATTTTGTTCACCTTGTATTTTCTTGCACAAAAAGGTACCTTTCACTAAAGTATCTTATTTAAAATTAAATTTTAGAAAAAAAAAAAAAAAGGTCTCGTTTAAGTTTAAAAGAACAAGGGATTCAAGTGGCAACGGGTGTGGGTTTCCCAAAATAAAAACTGAAGAACTTAAATTAAAAAAAAAAAAAAAAAAAACATATAACAGGAGAATTGTTCTCTTTTCTATAATACTGTATACATATAATAAAAAAATAAAAAATAAAAAATAAAAACCAACAGTAACGGGTTTTGTTCAGTTTGAAGGAACATGGCCGGTGGACAGGATAATTTTGGAAAGAACTTGGCAATCTTTGAACAGCAGACTGGTAACCTGTCATGTACAAAAAAAATTTGCGTTTAAATCTGGCCACTAGATATTTGGCTTAAAAGATTTTTTTTTTTCAAGCAAAAAAAGGATTAGTGGTGTCTTCACGCCTCCCGTTATAAGGGGTTCAAGAATAGACAACACATTATCTTTTTAGACTATGCACGCATCACAATTCAAACCTAAGACCTGATAGAAGTGAAGGCTCTAACTAGGCTTCCTTGTCATTAAAGGATGAAAAGATAACATTTTTAAGCAAGTTTGTACATGGATTGATGCTTGTGCACTTTGCTGTCAGCAAAACTTTTAGTCTGTCCAACACAATTTCTTGAATTTTGTCTGGAGAATTATTGCAAAGGTGGTGCTATTTTTGTTGAACTTGACCAGAATGCACACAAACTTGTTAGAGATTGATTCTTTTCATCCATGATTTGGTGGTTATGATCTGACGTGTGCTTTTTTATTGCCATTTCCAATTCCCGAGCTGTATTCGCTTTTGTTTTATTATATTTCTTCTTCTTCTTTTTCTATTTTTTATAATGGTCCTTTGATCTTAAGTCGGTGACTGATTGATAGCCGTTAACTGCCTGGTGAGTTTTGTGGCCAAGCCTCCCTCGCTTTTTTCCCTGTCTGTGACTACAATATGTTTTCATAGCGATGCTTCTTCCGGTTAGCTGGCTTTTTGCATTTTTAACCTCATTGCTTGCTCATTTGAGGATTATAATTATTGCTTGATACTCAAGTATCGTCAACTTTTCGTCGAAAATTTTGACCTTAAGGCATGTTATGAATTGTTTGTTGTGATTTCTTGTTCCTTTGAGTATAATATTTATTTTATTGAAATTAAAGTGAATTTCAAATTATATTGGCCAGATTGATAGTTAGAGCTCGCACTTTTGTACATACAGGATTGAAGAGCCGAGTATTTTCATAAATTGGAAAGTAATTGTCTTTAGCCATTCTTTTTTCTGATTCAAGTCAAATAAATTAGCAGATTTGATGCAAGTTTATGGGTTACTACAACTTGTCTAGCAGGATTTATGACGTGATTAATTTGTCGCAGGCCTAGTTTTTCGAAGGTTTTTCCTTTTCAACACGGGACGAGGCATTCGAAAAATGACATCATAATCTTACCGGCGAGAGTGTAACCGGTAGCCTGTATAGTAATCTTTCCGACTATATTCAGCGTTCTGTTTGTTGTGCGTTATGATATTGTGAGAGCTTTAAGCCAAGTAGACCTTTACAAATCCGTTAAACAACTAATGAGTCTGAAAGCAAACATGGAAATTTGAACTGCTATATAGTTGGTTTTGCAATGCCACTGCCTATGGAAATTCCATGCAGCGTATTTATACTGAATCCATTTTTTTTTCCTAAGAAACGCTAGGGTTTAAAGCGGATTTTTTGCAATACTGCCTATGGAAAACGCGGTGTGCTGTATTCACACCAATTCCATTGTTTCTACCTAAGATATGCTCATTTGTATGGCGGAAGCAGTGAGCATGTCTACATCTGTCCTATCCTATTTAGTGAGAGAAAAATCATCATTAGTTTTGGTATGATGAAGTTTCAGGCCATGGTTTCTGAAGATGATGGAGATGGAGGCGAAGACGAGGGAGGAGAATTCTCAAGTTCAGACGTTTCAAGGTCTAATCAGCGGTATATACCAAAACCAAAACGTTTCAGAGCTCAAGGGGATGGATATGCTAATCCCATGCAGAGATGTCAATGGAGCGGGGAGATCAAGCACAGAAATTTCTAGACACGTCATTGATTTATGCGTTTCATGGTCGTACTTGGACAGAGAATTTCTGTGTAGCATCTCTCTCGGAGGTTGAAGACCAGGCGCCAAATATACCTTTTGAAGCACCTTATGACGAATGCTAGTGTTAATAGTTTCGTAGACTGTAACACTTATCCCAGGGCACCACTTCCAGGGCACCAGTCGGGATAGCTTAGCGAACTAAAACGCTCTATGCAAGTCTTGCCAAATGTTCTATGGATAGTTTACTGTCATTCTCTTCCTTGTAATCGGTTTCTCTAAAAGCTAAAGGATGAAAATATGTAATTTGCAGTGAATTTTTACTATAAGATCAGTTAGTCAATTAATCCATATTATATCGCAATTTTATTCCAGGACAACTACTGTTCCTTCTTAGATACTGTATCGGAAACTACCATGTAAACTTTATAGCAGTGTGACTTTTCGTATTCTAGAATATAACAGATCAGTACCAAGAGAATTTTGTTCTTGTGGAGAAGCTATTTACATATAAGATATCTGTATTTGTAAGTGTTTATGATTAACACAAGCACTATTTTGTTGCCACTTCTTTTCTTCCGTGCACTTTGTTTTTCCTTTCCTCTCCATAAATTGTGTATTTTCAAGTTCTTTTTTAAATTCATATGTACCATTGCTAGCAGAGGTTAACAAAATTCCAACATAATGAGTTTAATAAAAACTGATTCCCTTGCTTTTCTGTATGTTTTTAACCAAAACTCTAGTCAAAGGGGTTAAGTGGGACAAATTCAAAATTCAGTGAGCAAAATAAGAGCGATCCTGAAATTCAATGGAATAGATGTTTTATTATTATTATTATTTTTTTCATGTGTAGTAAATTGGGTCCCAGAAAAGGCAAAAATTTCCTTCCAAAGTTTTGTTGTACTCCGTTCCTATATGCACAGACGTAACATAACAGGACTTGGGTATAAAATTGTTTCAAGAAAAATGGAATTACAGTTAACTTGACATCTTCCCCTCGACTAAACTATGACCAAGAGTTTTATCAATCCTCCTTTCTTTCATCAACTCTCTGGCCAGATTCACTTCTTGCCATCTACCGGCCCTGGCATATATATTTGAAAGGAGCACGTAAACTCCGCTGCCTTGAGGATTCAACTCGGTTATTTGTGCTTTTATCTTTTCTGCTAGATCGACATTTTCATGTATCTCGCATCCATTTAAAATGGCACCCCAGATGGTGATATTAGGTTTGAACGGCATTTCCTCCACTAGTCTCATCGCCTCTTCGAACCGACCTGCTCTGCTCAAAAGATCAACCATGCAACCATAGTGATCTTGATTTGGAGCAATGCGATAAACATCTCTCATCTCATTGAAGTGTCTCCGACCCTCATCGACCAGACCAACGTGGCTACAAGCAACTAGAACCCCGATGTAAGTAATATGGTCAGGAACAATGGTGGCATCTTCTTGCATGCTTTTGAAAGTACTAAGAGCTTCCGCACCCTGACCATGTAGAGCAAAGCCTAAGATCATGCTAGTCCATGCTTTAATATCCTTTTTCTGCAAAATCTCAAAAATCTTCCGAGCACTTTCCAAATCTCCGGTTTTGGCATACATGTCTACTAAAGACGTCCCTACTGCAAGATCTTTGCTCATGCTGGTTTTCGATATGTAAGCATGAAGACATTGTCCCAAAGCCGAAACCCCCAGACTGGAGCAGGCGCCTATCACACCTAGAAAGGAAGCTTGATCCGGAACAAACCCGGCAATCTGCATATCGACGAAGAGATTAACGCTATCCTCTGCCCGACCATGCAGATTATATGCACTGATCATGGAATTCCAAACAACCAAGTTTCTTTGAGGCATTTCGTTAAACAGATTCCTTGCAGTTTCTAAGCTGCCACATTTTGCATACATATCTACTACGGCAGTCGCAAGAATTATATTGAATTTATCACTCGACATGAACGGATCATGCCCGAGACGAGCAAGGCAATTGTGAACCCATTTTCCGGTCTCGATGTCCCTAGTTCGAGCACAAGCAACCAAAACATTTACCATAGTGATCTCATTAGGCTGTACACCACAACTCTCCATATCCGAAAACACCTTTATAGCCTCACTCTCCCTATTATTATTCACCAACCCGGAAATCAAACTAGTCCAAGCAACCACATTCCACTTGGGAATATCGTCGAACACTTTCAACGCCACTTCCATGTCCCCACAACAAGCGTACATATGGAGCAAAGCAGTGGAGGCATACACATCAGATTCAAATCCGGTTTTCACAATGTAGTTGTGAACAGACCTTCCACAGTCGCGGTCTCCGGTTACCGAACACGCTTTGAGCACAAACGGGAACGTAAAATTGTCTGGAGAAAAACCCGTTTGCAGCATTTTCCTGTACATGATCAGAGCCTCAACTGGGGTGTCATTGTTGGAGTAACCTCTGATCATGGAGTTCCAAATGTAGACACTAGGCAAAGCAATTTGGTTAAAAACCGACCTTGCGTGGTGAAAGTCGCCGGCATTCGGATCAATGCAAAAATCAATAAGCTTGCTGACTGGAATTATGTTTGCGATTACCGATGAAGTTATCATCAAACCATGAAGCTGTTTGAGTTCAGCCATGGTTTTGCATTTCTCCATGAGGCTTAGAATTTTGTTGTAATGTTTCTTCATAACTCATCTAAGCTTCTTCTGTTTGAGTAGAAGAAATCTCTTTATATAAAGGTCATACAAGTGCACTCCTATATCGCCATTCCCCCATTAAAATATGTCAATATGCGATATATTTACATACATATAAATGTACATGTCATGGTCTTTCAAATGACATTTTAAATCACCATGGAAAATTCTATGGTTGTTCTAGGATATGCAATCTTTCTTTTTCAATGGAAGTTCAAATTGAGTTTAAAACACAAATCGAACAAATATATATATATATATATATATATAATATTTCAATGGAAGTTCAAATTCAATTTCCATACACAAATTACAACAAAAATTGAACCCAAAAAAAAAAAAAGGAAAATTTTCTTCTCATTGTATTATAGTATGAAAAATTACAGACCAAAAAATACAAAAATTTTCGAAGAACAAAAAAAAAAAAAATTTTGCAAAAATTTTCTTTTTCAAGTTTTCTTCTAGAACACTCTTCCTCTTCTTCCTCTTCCATTTCTCCTTCTCGAAGATTCGGCCATGAGAATCGGAACCCTAACCCTAACCCTAATCCAAGCAAGCCATTTCTGCGATTCCTCTCTCCTGAAAGTGAGACCGACCAGAAAGCTCCACAAGCAAAGCCCTAGAACCCAAGCCTGAACTCCTCCGGTCTTCTCCCACCACTGAATCAGCGCGACTCCGAACGGACCAAGCCCTAACCCCCACCAGACCGCATTGCTCTCGATTTCTCTCCCAAAAACCAATCCCAATCCGCAAATCGCCACAAATACGTACAACCACAAGTTCCTCTTTTTCCTCCTCCTCCTCGCCCATCCGTCGAAGCCTTCCCACCCGAATCCCTTCCAGAACCCCAGACCACCGCCGCCGCCGCCGCCGAAGCCATCTCCGGCGCCGATTTCTTCGAGGACGAGATCCAACGGCTGCGGCAAGAGCTTGAGGCGGGAGGCGGCGAACGAGGCCAGATTGAGCAGGAGTCTTGTGGATTTGTCCGACCTGGATTGCTTTCGTCGTTTTCTTGCGCAGGTGATCGGGTTTTGGATCGGAACTCGACCGGAATCCCAGAAGGAGGGGAGGGAATTGGGGGAATTTTGTGTGAATGAGGGGATTTGAAGCAAAATGCGAGGGTCGGAGAGTGGGGGATTGAAATTTAGTTTCAGCATTGTTCTGAGTCAATTTGTTCTCCTTCCTTCTAGTGTTCTGCTTAGAATCCGAAGACGAAGAAGAAGATGATGATGAAAAGTGACCGTTTGTTTGAAACAAGCAGAGCGGGTAGTGAGGTTTACGCCATTTTTTTCGCTAATGTTTTTCTTTTCTTTTTTGTTTTTTTTCTTTTTCCTTTTTCTCCTTGTTTTTCCTTTTGTCTGGCTGTTTTTTTATTTATTTATTTACTTACTTAATTATAAAGGATGAGTATCTGATAGAGACCTTTCTATGATCTCTATCAGTAAAGTCTTTTTTTAGACCGTTGATATTTAATCGAACGGTTAAAACATTGATGGTATACGATACTTATCATATACCTTAACTCACATAATCCTTCACACCCAAAGTCTTCTCCATCGTCGGTGATCTTCTCGCCGCTGACGACCCACCTCCGGCCCCCCCAACCTGGACGCCAGCAGTCGGCTACCCATTTTCTCTCTCTTCCCCTTTCTCTCTCTTATCTTCTCTCTCTTTCCCTTCCTCTCTCTTCTCCTCTCCCCCGACGCCGGCGACCCACCTCCGGCCCCCACCACCGATCCCAGCCCCGGCCGGCCGTCGCTGGTGACCTCCCTCTCTCTCTTCCCCTTTCTCTCTCTTCTCTTTTCTATCTCTTCCCTCTCTCTCTTCCCCTTTTTCTCTCTTCCCCTCTCTCCCGCCACCCCCACCCCCGGGCCAGCCGTGAGCCCCCTCTCCCCCGGCCTCCCCCACCCCCCGGCACCCGCCCACCCCCGTCGGCCCCGCAAAGAGAGAGATGAGGGAAGAAAGAGAGAGAAGATAGGAAAAGAGAGATAAAGGGGAAGATAAAGAGGGGGTCGTCGGGGGGGGGTGCCGGGGGAGCAGGGGGTGGGGGGGCCGGGAGGGGGGGTGCACAGATGGGCCGGGGGGCTGGGGTGGGGGCCAGGGATGGGGGGCGGCGGGAGAGAGGGAAGAGATAGAGGGGAAGAGAGAGAGAAATGGGAAGAGAGAGAGCGAGGTTGCTGACAATCGGCCGGCCGGGGCTGGGACCGGTGGTAGAGAGGCCAGAGGTGGGTCGCCGGCGTCGGGGAGAGGAGAAGAGAGAGGGGAAGAGAGAGAAGAGAAGAAAGGGAAAGGGGAAGAGAGAGAAAATGGGTCACCGCGGCCGGCGTCTGGGGTTGGGGGGGCCGGAGGTGGGTCGCGGCCTTGAGGGTGAGTCACTGGCGTCGGGGGTGAGTCACCGCATCCGTCACCGGCGGCGAGAAGATCACCGGCGATGGAGAAGACTTTGGGTGGGAAGGATTATGTGATGTAAGGTGTATGATAAGTATCGTACACCATCAACGTTTTAACCGTTCGATTGAATCTCAACGGTCTAAAAAAGGGCTTTACCGGTACAGAGCATGGAAAGGTCTCTACTACAGACTCACCCAATTATAAAACCCCTCTCTCTCTTCTCTCTTCTCTCTTCTTTGACGTTTTTTTTTTCTTTCTCCATTTTATTATTTATTTACTACATTAAATGAATCACTTGTGCCTGAGAACCAATTACAAATAGAGTAATTGACATAAAATAGTCTCTAATTTTTTTTTAAGTAACAGTTTGATTTTTTTTTATCGAGATAACTCTAAACTTTTATTTTTTGACCATTTCAGTCATTTTCACCAAAAAAAACTAACGGATCGTCATGTGAGAAGCATATTTTGTGCTTTTTGAAGGTCAAAAAGGTACTTTTCTTCTTAAAGGTGGGGAGTGGGGAACCAAATCGGGACTCGAGCATCAATGTAGGGCAATCAACCAAATCAAAACTTAGGCGACGGGGGTAAGGGCCGAAAACTTAGAACTCAAGCGCCCAACTAGATCAGAACTCGGACGGTGTTTTTTTTTTTTGGGGGGGGGGGGGGTTCTGTGACAACCCCTCCTTGGAGAGGAGCCATCAAATACATACGTAAACTTAACTTGTATTATTTTACTGTTCCAAAACAGGGATTTTTTTTTTTTTTAATACTTGTTACTTATAGACTCATTATCTATTAGATAACTATTCATAGAGTGTTAGGGAAAAAGCATAAGTAAAGTACCATAGTACCATATATTACAAACCATTTCATCATCATTTTTTTTTCAAGCTGCAGAAAATATATATATATATATATATTTTTAAGCGAAGTGTTATCCATGCATCCTCTTCCTCCACTATCACATCATCTGTCTTGTGTATTCATCTTTCAGTTGATCACGGGTTTCTTACCCATATTACCTATAACATAAATTTCATGAATGAGCTTTCGCCCAGCAAGTACAGATATAAATCTCACAATGCATGAATAATTAGCATGATATTTTATGCAATTCTATAGTCTTTTGCTTCAAAACTTATTGGGCCCCATTGTGTACGTACCAGGTGCGCGCGACCATTGGGTAGTTGGGGGGAGCGACCCTCCAGTTGTACCTAAGGTCATACATAAATCATTCATGAATTTTACCTCACCTAAGTGGAGGTTGGTACTAACATTTCATTTTCATTAGCCTCATATAATTAAGTGAGTGATCATGCAAATATGACATGTCACGACATCATCAAAGAAATATTTGAATAACATAAACATTAAGGCATCGTAATCATATTCAAGTAATTGGCACATAAATTACCACATATGCACACCAATACAACAAGCATTCATAATTTAATATTGTAGGTGAGATCTGTACTTACAGAAATTCAATAATCTTGGATTTTTCTGTTGGTCGACCTCGCTCGAGTACACCGTCGCATTGTGTCCTGATTTAAGCGACACCCGACAGTTAGAGTAGTATTTTAAACTGACCATTTTTTTCTTATGAATATTCTTTTGTTAAATATTTAACTTTAATTTCTTTCATTTTTTTTTTATGTGGCAACCCCTACTTGGAGAGGAGTCGTCAAATACATACATGGCATTTCTTTGTCTATCATTTCAGACCGTAATAGTCGTTTTACCTCTACTTTTTGGAAGAGTGTACAAAACGCTATGGGTTCTGAATTAAAGTTTAGCACAGCTTTTCATCCTCAGACAGATGGTCAATCTGAGCGAACCATCCAAATTCTTGAAGACATGCTTCGTGCATGTGTCATGGATTTCAAGGGATCTTGGAATAAGAAGTTGTCATTGTTAGAGTTCTCCTACAACAACAGCTACCAATCTTCTATAGGCATGGCACCCTATGAAGCTCTTTATGGAAGGAAATGTAAATCTCCTGTTCATTGGTACGATACCAGAGAAAAACAACTTCTGAAGACAGATTTTATTCAAGAAACTACGGAAGCTGTAAAGAAAATTCGCCAAAGGATGGAAGAAGCATGAAGTCGTCAGAAAAGTTATGCTGACATACGAAGAAGGCCATTGGAATTTGAGGAAGGAGATTCAGTATTCCTTAAAGTAGCTCCTATGAAGGGCGTAATGCGTTTTGGAAAGAAAGGAAAGTTGAGTCCAAGATATATTGGGCCGTTTGAAGTTACTGGACGAGCTGGTAAAGTGGCATATAGGTTAGCTTTACCGCCGGAATTGTCAGGCGTACATAATGTTTTCCATGTCTCTATGTTGAAAAAATATGTACCAGACTCGTTACATATCATAGAACATGAACCAATTCATGTTCAAGAGGATCTTTTCCATGAGGAACGACCGTGCAAATTTTAGCTCGTGAGAAGAAGACTCTAAGGACTAAGACTATACCACTTGTCAAAGTGCTTTGGCAGAATCATAAAATAGAAGAAGCCACATGGAGCGAGAGGATGATATGAGAGCTAAATACCCCTACTTGTTCTAATTTTCGAGGACGAAAATTTTTAAGGAGGGGTGATTGTAACGACTGAAAAAAAATTCACGGCATTAATTTCTGAGTTGAACAGAAATTAAACCGTGATTTTTTTGTAGTAAAGATGTAAATCCTTGTAATTTTATGATACAATATGTCTCTATGTCACTAGTTATATTTTTCAATAGGCAAGAAATTTGATTATTTAGGAAATTTCATAAAGATCATAAATAGATAAAAAGTGATCATGAATATTCCAATAAAGAATACCAAGTCTATTATACAACTTTATTATGTAAAGAAGTGGAATTTATAATTATTTCTGAATCAAATTACTATAGTCAGAATTTTAATTCTGAACTGTAAAAACTAAAAAAAAAAAAGTAAGTAAAATTGTTTTAACAGTTTAAATATATATATTTAAATATCAAAAGTTGTTTGAATAGTTTTTAAAACATATATATATTTTTCAGTGTAAAATTTACTATATTGAATCATAACATATTACAAATGACTGTTGAATAGGATAAGGATTAAAGTATAATTATCTTCGAGAGTGAAGGGCTAGGATTATATGGATTTTAATCTAATGGCCCATATCTTGACAAATATGGCCTAGTGGATAAGGTTAAAAAAAAGAAAAAAAAAAAAAAACAACAATAACAACAACACAACAACAATCTGTCTTCCACATAAGTTAAACACAAGGAGAGAGAGACAAGTAATTGCCTCTTCATCTCCAAGAAGAACGTCTGGAGACAGAGAAGAAGAAGAGGAGGAAAAAAAAAAAAAAAGACAAGCTGTCTTCCACATAAATTAAACACGATGAGAGAGAAAGAAGCAATTGCTTCTTCATCTCTAAGAAAAAGTCTGGAGACAGAGAAGAAGAAGAGAAAGTGGGAAAAAAAAAACGTCTGGAGACAGAGAAAGAGAAGGAAAAAAAAAAAAAGTTTTATCCCTCTAAATCTTCATGCTTGGTTCTCTAGCAAGTTTTTCTTCAAGAAATCCAAGTGTTTAGCAGTCATAAAAGGTAATAAATTTGTAAAAGTTTATGTTTTCTTTTAGTAGTATTTTGAGAAATTTCTATTCAAAGAAATGGAAATTTTATTGTCCAGTCTTTATCAAGAAATCAAAGGATTTTCAAGGAAGTGCAACTAAGCTAAATATCAATTTGAAGGAAGCTAGGTAAGATACTCAAATTTATTTTTCTTGAAGTTGGATTATGTGATTTAGAAAAAAATAATAATAATAATGGGATGAATGTATAAGTATATAAATTATTTCAATGATGGACTTGGTTTAAACGAACTATTTGGGAATCATGAATATGTATATGATATGAAATCTCTCATGCTTGTATGATTAGTTGATGTTGTGGTTTGAAATTTTTAGCCAACAGTAATGAAGCTAATGATGTATCATGTGTTTGGAATGGTCATGATACAAGAAACAAACTTTTTAAATAAAGTTTGTAGTTTGATAAACAAAAAGTTGACAACTTTTGTTGGTGTTTTGCTCATGAATGGATTTTAGTGAGAAAGTTTGATATATGTATACAGGTATAAAAGTCTATTCTTATATTAGACTATGAGATTCTTGTACAAGATGCATGTGATAGGAAAATGATTAGTGCAAGGTTTATGTGGAAAAAATGTTTGATGAGCACTTTTCGAAAAGAAATTCATGAAATGAAGTTAAAAGAGAAAGGAACATAAACAAGTTGTGGTTTTATTTTCAATAAATGGAGGGCCGTGAATTGTCATTGTTTTTTTTTTTTTTCAAAGAAGCCAAAAAGAAAAAAAAAAAAAAGGCAAATAGATTTGTAAACTGGATGTTTCAATAAGAGTGAGTATTTCATTTGCTTTAAATTACTTATAGGCCAAGGTGTATAACAATAAAAATAAAGGAATGCTCAATAAGAGCTAAAATGAGAGTTTAGTCAAAATTGGGATGAAATGAGAATTTCTTAAAACTGTTTGAGATTTTTTTTTTTATATATACTGAAATGATGATTTTCTGTGTTGTTCAAGTAGAAAGCAAGACATAAAAAAAAAAAAAAAAAAATCTCAAACAGTTTTAAGAAATTCCCATTTTATCCCAATTTTGACTAAACTCTCATTTTAACTCCTATTGAGCTTTCCTTTGTTTTTATTGTTATACACCTTGGCCTATAAGTAATTTAAAGCAACTGAAATACTCACTCATATTGAAACATCCAGTTTACAAATCTATTTCCCTTTTTTTTTTTTTTTTCTTTTTGGCTTCTTTGAAAAAAAAAAAAACAATGACAATTCACGGCCCTCCATTTATTGAAAATAAAACCACAACTTGTTTATGTACCTTTCTCTTTTAACTTCATTTCATCAATTTCTTTTCGAAAAGTGCTCATCAAACATTTTTTCCACATAAAACTTGCACTAATCATTTTCCTATCACATGCATCTTGTGTAAGAATCCCAGAGTCTAATATAAGAATAGACTTTCATATTTATATACATACATCAAGCTTTCTCACTAAAATTCATTCATGAGCAAAACACCAACAAAAGTTGTCAACTTTTTGTTTATCAAACTACAAACTTTATTTAAAAAGTTTGTTTCTTGTACCATGACAATTCCAAACACATGATACATCATTAGCTTTATTACTGTTGGCTAAAAATTTCAAACCACAACATCAACTAATCATACAAGCATGAGAGATTTCATATCATACACATATTCATGATTCCCAAATAGTTCGTTTAAACCAAGTTCATCATTGAAATAATTTATATACATATACATTTATCCCATTATTATTATTATTATTTTCTAAATCACATAATCCAACTTCAAGAAAAACAAATTTGAGTTTCTTATCTAGCTTCCTTCAAATTAATATTTAGCTTAGTTGCACTTCCTTGAAAATCCTTTGATTTCTTGGTAAAGACTGGACAATAAAATTTCCATTTCTTTGAATAGAAATTTCTCAAAATACTACTAAAAGAAAACATAAACTTTTACAAATTTGTTACCTTTTATGAATGCTAAACACTTGGATTTCTTGAAGAAAAACTTGCTAGAGAACCAAGCATGAAGATTTAGAGGGATAAAACTTCCTTTTTTTCCTTCTCTTTCTCTGTCTCCAGACGTTTTTTTTTTTTTTTCCTCTCTCTTTTTCTTCTCTGTCTCCAGACGTTTTTCTTACAGATGAAGAAGCAATTGCTTCTTTCTCTCTCCTTGTGTTTAATTTATGTGGAAGACAGCTTGTCTTTATTTATTTATTTATTTATTTCTCTTCCACTTCTTCTTCTCTGTCTCCAGACGTTTTTCTTGGAGATGAAGAGGTAATTACTTGTCTCTCTCTCCTAGTATTTAACTTATGTGGAAGACAGCTTTTTTTTTTTTTTTTTTTTTTACCTTATCCACTAAGCCATATTTGTCAAGATATGGGCCATTAGATTAAAATCCATATAATCTTAATCCTTGATTCTTGAAGATAATTATACTCTAATCCTTATCATATTCAACAGTTATTTATAATATGTTATGATTCAACATAGTAAATTTTACATTGAAAAATATATATGTTTTAAAAACGGTTCAAACAACTTTTGATATTTAAATATATATATTTAAACTGTTAAAACAATTTTATTTACTTTTTTTTTCAGTTTTTTCAGTTCAGAATTAAATTCTGACTATAGTAATTTGATTCATAAATAATTATAAATTCCACTTCTTTACATAATAAAGTTGTATAATGGACTTGGTATTCTTTATTGGAATATTCATGATCATTTTTTATCTATTTATGATCTTTATGGAAATTTCCTAAATAATCAAATTTCTTGCTTATTGAAAAATATAACTAGTGACATAGAGACATATTGTATCATAAAATTACAAGGATTTACATCTTTACTACAGAAAAATCATGGTTTAATTTCTGTTCAACTCAGAAATTAATGCCGTGAATTTTTTTTCAGTCGTTACAGGTTCGAACCATATCGAAACTGGTGCGAAAACCCAGAAACCTGAAGGATAGGTGCCCAAAAACCTAGAATCTTGGCGTGGGGTGGGGGGGGGGGGGGGGAGGGGCGAACAACCCAGAAACTCAGCAAAGAGATGGGTGCGAAAACCTAGAAACTTGGCCCGGGGGGGGGGGGGGGTTAACAACCCATAACTTGGTGGAGCTTGGTGGGAGGGACAACCCATAAACTTTAAGAGGAATTAGATCTAAACTCGGGCTGTGGGGCGGGGGGACGAACAACCCAAAAACCTGAAGGATAGGTGCCCAAAAACCTAGAAACTTGGCGTGGGGTGGGGGGGCGAACAACCTAGAAACTCAACAAAGAAAGGGGCATGAAAACCTAGAAACTTGGCCCTGGGGGGGGGGGGGGGGGGCTAACGACCCATAAACTTGGTGGAGCTTGGTGGGGGGACAACCCATAAACTTTAAGGGGAATTAGATCTAAACTCGGGTGGTGGGGCAGGGGGCCCAACCAGATCGGAACTCGTTCAGTGGTGGTGAGGGGGCTGAAAACCCAGAAACTCCAAGGGGGGAGGGTCTGAACTAGATTCAAAACTGTGGCATGTAGAAGGTGGCAAACCCAAGTCGAAACTTGGGGGGGAACCCAGATCGACACTTGGGGCGGCGGAGACAACGACCAGAGGTAGAGGTTGTCGCCAACCTATCTGCAAAGGTTGGAGGGGGGGTGGGGGAGCAAGTGAGCAAGGGAGGGAGGGAGGGGGGAAAAGGAGGGGAGAAAGGATTTTTTATATTATTGAAGGGTATTTTAGTCTTTTTGCTATAAAAATAGTTATTTGTGCAAGATTCCGTTAAAACTTTAACGAAGTTTAACAGAAAAAAACTAAAATGGCCAAAAAATAGGAGTTTAGGGTTATCTCAGCAGAAAAAAAAAAAAAAAAAAGAATAGGTACCAAACCGTCACCTTCGAAAGAGTTTAGGGACTATTTAGGTCAATTACTTTTACAAATATTACAAATAATTATGAATATATGTAGATAAAAATAACTAACGGAATTGTGCTTAAATGGGTTTTCTTTCTCCCCTTTTTTTCTCTCAAAATTCTCACAAACTAAGGCTTCCCTTTGTATAGGACTTCTGTCGTCGCTACCATTGTGGCTAACGAAGGTAATCGATGTTTCGGTGATCTCGGTGGGGATGGAGTCAGAGAGTCCTAATTGGGAATTTCTCGACCAGATCTAACCCGACGAGCTTTCGTCGGTTTGAGATCCGACGAGACTTTGGTGATCTAATGGTTGATGCGGCGATCTCTTACCTCCAATCGAGCCGATTGATTTCCTCTGAGTCGTGGCGTGTGGCAGAGTGGTTATTCCATGTTGGGCGAGAATTTAGCAGGCGATAGTATTTTATATTCATGCTTTGTTTTTGTGTTTTTGTTTTAATTTTGTAATAAAAGAGGTAGTTCTCCCATCTCTGATTTTTTTTTTTTTTTGGTATAGGTTCTACTTAAGTTATTTTATAGTAATATATGTCTATGGGTTGCGTTAGTATTAGGACTATGCAGAGTTCATTGCAGTCTCTATACTGCGAGTGACTGTCTCTCAATTGATCGAAATATTCTATCGATTATAGATTTTTTTTAAAAAAGAGCTTTGTACATACTCAATTATGGGATTGTCGAGGAATTCAAAAAATTTTCCTATCACAAGGTCTGAGCTCATGTCCTCCTCATTGAGTTTCATCGGATTTTACTAATAGAATCGAACTTAGTCGAAAGTTATATCTCTAGTATCACAGAGTTATTTCATCTCTGATATTGATATTTGTACCAATTTTAATTTAAATGATAATTTCTCTTTAAAATAATATTTATAGTTGTCAGATTTATAATTCTTATTTATTGCAAAAAAAATTTTAAAAAATATATATTTTTGAAACTAAAAACATCTTTATCTAATGTCCATATATGCTAATCGTGATCGTTCTTTCCGATCTTCTAATCCAACAGCATAACCAATTCTCGATACATTTTTTTAAATGGAGATTTTTGTTTTTGGGCAAGAAGATACATTATTACGTTGCAGTTTTTTTTTGTTTTGTTTTGTTTTGTTTTTTTTTTTTTTGAAGATATAATGTTACACTAATCTTATTAACCCGAAAAAAAAAATCTAATTGATCCGAAGAAATTGTTGTTTAGAATAGGGATTATATGTAAAAATGCTATAAATTTGACACATTTTTATATTTATGCATATCATATTATTAAAATTGATAATTTTGTCATTTCATTATAATAAAATTATAAAGTTTAATATTAGAGTAGACAAAATTATAAGTAAGTATTCAAAATATGGCTCTACACCTAATTTTCTCTTTATCCCGATAGTTTAAAATCCTCAAAATCTCTTTCTTTTCCCTTTTAGGCATTCTTTTATTATAGTTTCCCTATAATTTAAAAAAAAAAAGAATATTATTGTTATTTTCTTTTTTTTTTAAGATATTCTTTGATTTCCTATAATTATTCGTGTTTTTTTTTAATTCATACAAGTAAGTAAATACACAATCTCATAAGACAGATTGACCACAATAACCTTAAAAACAGGGTGGGTTTTTTTTTTCTTTTTTTTCCCAAATTTCTTGTATAGTTATTCTTGTTTGTTGCATTATAGCAGGACATGTTTACATACGGTGGCATAGAAATAACAAGGTTGGCATCATGATCCACATTTAAGCAAAAAGTGTATATTTTTATTATTTTTAAACTAATTTGGATATAATCTAAAGTTAAGTTCACAACCATGCATTATTTAGTCCGCCAGTCCCCAAGAGGACTTCTCCACTAAAAAAATACAACAAAATAATCTTGTTCACTAGACTTTATCCATTTCGAAATTGTTCTCCTCTTGTGCAATGAGTTCCCAACCAAATATCCTAATGTTATGAACCGGTTTATTTGAGAAAATACATATACATATATATATATATAATATATGTATATGAATGAGTAATTTCACTTTACATGCAATAAAATCACCACCTACCTGATAGTATATAATTATATATGCATTGTATATATTTACAAATGTATACGTAGAGGACTAATATTGCAAGCGATACCACAATCTTATATGTGATACCGCCTCTTTGCTCAAAAAACAGACCCAACGCATCAAAGTTATTGGCTCATTCACAAATCGCTCGTCTAAATACCCCTCAGAAACATGATTGAGAAATACCAATACAGCTCAGCCAAAAAACGTGATCATACGATATCATGTATCATGAAACATTTATAACTTCTATTTAAAAACTTTTAATAACTAATTAATTTACATATATGCCTTTGTTAGGTATTCAAGTTTAATTTAATTAAACTGTATTTTTTATTTCATTTTTTTTATCTTTTATTGAAAAGTCAACAAAATTAATAACTAGTTTTTTAAAAGTCAACCAACTTCAATTTAAAAATTTTATCTGCAATCAATTTATCAAACGGAAGCAGAATTTTTTAGTTAGTATCATATCATATGATGTTGTCGTAATGACAAATATTATTATATATAAATCATCTTATTAATACAGTATAATATAAATCATAATGATAAATATTATTATATATGAATCATCTTATTGATATAATATAATATAATATCAGTCACGTTGTAACGATGCATTTATTGTGCACACTAATATATATTTACACGTATACATATATGCATGGTTTCATTTGACAATAATGGAGCCTGCAAAGAATGAGGCCCGGCCATTACTCTCCACAAAAAAAGGTTGGACCTTAAAAACAAGTGGGTAAATAAATTTAAAATCAGCTCTCTCATTCATGGGGCCTAATGCGCAGAGTATAATTGTTAGGTTTTGTTAGCTTTGAAAAAATATATTGTTTATAGTACTTCAGATCATCACTGATGAAGACTTTTCAAAAAACTTTGTACTAATGTTTCATTGCTGTCCTCTTTGATAGCTTTGCTTTTTAATTGCCCACTTTGGTTCGTGTTTTTATTATTATTTATTTCTAGGTTTATTATCCTTAAATGTATTGTCTAGGTTATCTAATTCATCTCCAAAATAAAATAAAATAACAAAAAATAACAAAAAAATTAGCACACATGAATTATGGCTGATCGGAAGAATAGTCCCAAGTAGGCCTACATGTACTTCTACTTTCCCTTATTTGGTTTTTGAAATTTCTTCTATTTATTTTATGTGGCTGTGTGTATTTGCAGGTCAATCATACCAAAAATGTTTGTTCTAGGTCATATTATAAGAAGAATTATGTGATAAGATAGGACATATATCTGAATCACATCTGAATCATATCAAATTAAAGTAAACATAATTATATTTAACAATTTAAACTTATATTATAATTACGACTTAAGCTTCGGTGGACAAAAACCAGAACCACACAAAACACGCATGAAAGTAACCAATCATAAACTAAGCCATATGACATCACATTGCACGATTGGTATATCTAGATACCGTAACCCGACCACAGAATTCTCCGTGTTATAAACACTTTTAACATATGCATAGTGACATTTCCATTGTTTGAAAGAGAAATCCCAATTAGGCCTAGCCACTACTATTGAGTTTGGTCTCTCAAATTAAGACACGGCAGTGTTCCATTCCATTGGAGGGAATTTCTATAGGTTCATTCTTGTTCACTAGCAACCAAGAACATGAAAAGCTAGTCATCAAAGATAACGATTGCCTTCCCTACAAGAAAGATTTATTATTATTATTCTTTTTTTTTTTGGATAAGATTGGACATAATCCTAAACGTCAGATCACATCGAATTATATTATATCAAAATATATGTATCTATCTATATTTAATATTTTAAATGGAACTTAAGTTTAACCATTAAATATTATAACAATGACATAAATTTTAGTTCAATAGCAGAACGACACAAACTTACATGGGTCTAACCGATTATGGACTAAATTGCAAGACATGACGCTGCACGTTGACATCTTTGGATATAAGTCTCCGTATCATAACCCATCAACTAAAGAAAGAGCAAAAAAAGAGCACAAATGCACAATGACTTCCCCATTATTCGAAAGAGAAATCCCAATTAGGCCTAGCCACTATATTGAATTTCTCTAGCTCATTCTTAAGCAAACCAAGAACACAAAAAAGTGGTCATCAAGGACAACGATTTGCCTTCCCTACAAGGAATAAATACAAAAAAATAAATAAAAAAAAAAAAAGAGCAAAAGGGAAACCAACTTAGGACATGCAAAATTCAGGAATGTTTTTTCTTTTTCCTTTTTTATTTTTTTATCCATTTAGAGGACTTTGTCCATCTACAAAATGTGACATGAAAATTGCAGGTGTGGAATATGGAAGATGATAGAGAAACTTGGGTCTGGTCTCTCATTTGTTTTAGTGGACGAGATTTTGCAGCATGGATTGTCATTGTGTTGGCTCCAATCTGTCCCCGGTCGCCACCGGTGCGTAAAAACGACATCGATGGTAAAAGGCAACCAACCCTCTTTATGGCCGAACTACTTCCAAAAATACTAACAAGAAAATAAGGGGGGGGGGGGGGGGAGTCTCAACAAGGTCCAATATGAACATTTTGGTGGCTGCTTATTTATAGCCATCCAATGATTTCGAGTTCCTACACACACACACACACACACACACATATATCTTCTCCTGATGCATGCACTTCCTTGCGGCCAACAGAAGATCAGACATTCCGGAAACTTTGAGGGGAAAATGTACAGCAGGTTTGTCCTCCCGGGGTTTATTAAATCTACTACCGATAGAAAGAAAAGTGCAGGCAAAGAAAATCTCGATCGAGGCTTGTCAGTATCCGGTGTGAAGCATAACCCGTGTATCATTATTCCGTTCAGCATTGCCATGGCGGCCAAAACTTCAGAGAAGAAAGACCGCAACTGGTAATTTTTTCCGTCACTGGTCTCTTCGTTTGTAGTGTTAAAATATGTGTTCCTTTTGTCTCCAGCAAATGGACTAGTTTTCCTGTTTTCTCAATGCAGGGTTGTTCATTCAACGGTTGCGAGCGATTTGATAGTGCAAGTCGGAGGGTTTAGCTTTCATTTGCACAAGGTGAGATAAACACATACACACACATATATATATATATCTAATTATGTAAGTGTTCCTATATGTGTGCAAATGTCATCAAGAAAATTTCCTCTGCGGATATGTTGGTAAGATTCGTTTTGCAGACTTACTTTTCTGAATTTTGGGGAAAATGAAAGTCTAGGCAGATTCAAACTTTAAAAGACATCAAGGCTTGAAAATTTGAAACAACCGGTTTTTACATTCTTGTTTTTCAGCTTCCAATGGTTTCAAGAAGCGGATATTTGAGCAGATTGGTGTTCGAGAGAAGTAACGGAGGGAGAGACAGCAGCGTCAAGATACAAATAGGCAATCTTCCGGGAGGAGCGAAAGCTTTCGAGTCGGTGGTTAGGTTCTGTTATGGCTGGAAGGTTGATCTTACATCTTCCAACATTGCTCCACTATACTGTGCAGCTCATTTCTTGGAAATGGGTGAGGATCTTGAGCAAGGAAATCTAATATCCAAATCCGAGGCGTTTATGAGCTTCTTGATTTTTTCGTCGTGGAAAGACACGTTTCGAATCCTGAATAGCTGCGAGGCCATTTCTCCGTGGGCTAAAGAGCTGCAAATCCTGAAGAGGTGCTCGGAATCCGTTGCTTTGAAGGCCTGCACAAACCTTAA
Source organism: Ficus hispida (assembly GCA_025413025.1). NCBI lineage: Eukaryota > Viridiplantae > Streptophyta > Magnoliopsida > Rosales > Moraceae > Ficus > Ficus hispida. The sequence goes on from CM046363.1 coordinate 10,357,565, forward strand.
AGACTTCGGTTCTGGAGACGACGGTGCCAATTGCTTGCCCGAGAAGTTAAAGGTCGAGGAGGGAGCCGACAATTGGTGGTTCGAAGACGTTTCATTCCTTAGAATCGATCATTTCATTGAAGTGATCCAATCCATGAAAACTAAAGGCATGAAACCCGTGCTTGTTGGGTCATGTATAACTCATTGGACCACCAAATGGCTCTCCAAGATCACCTTTGAGCTCGACACACCGAACCGGAAAAACATGGCCCATCAATTGCAAAGGGTCACGACGGAAAGCTTGATTCGAGTACTTCCAACGGAGGAGAACTCGGTAACTTGCAATTTTCTACTTCAGCTTCTCAAGATGGGCTTGGTGATGCAGATCAATTCTGCTTTGTTGGAGGGGCTAGATCGAAGAATCGCCTTCATGTTGGAGCAATGTCGGGTCCCGGATCTCTTGGTTAAGAATCATGGAGGCGATGACAGTGTCTATGATGTAGGCATTGTTAGTAGGGTGGTGGAAGCTTATGTTTCTTTATCCTCAAGCAACCTCGGACTGAAAATACTTGCTGTCGGAAGGTTGGTGGATGGCTATCTTACACAAGTTGCTAGTGATGAGAAACTTGAGGTGAAGAGTTTCCAATCACTTGCAAAAGCATTGCCAAAAGATGCTCGATATTGCGATGACAATCTTTATCGGGCCATCGACATGTTCCTCAAGGTATCGATCTATTTTCATACCAAATGATGCGTAGTAAAGGAAAACTTCTAAAAAATTTTAGGAATAAAAACCAAAAATTTTAGAATTTGAGTGACGGTACGTGTCCCCATTCGGGCTACTCTAGAAAAGCCTTTTAGTAACTTGAAGGCCACTGAACCATTGAAATGGGACTCGAGCCCTTAATCTTTGGATTAGAGATACAAGTCTTACCAATTTACTTAAAATATACTGTTATAACGAGTTTAATAGTTACAACTTCTCAAGAACGCATAAAAATGAATTTTACATATGAAAATGGATATTACTTGAGTTGAATTTTGCAGGCACATCCAAACACAACAGAAGAAGAACGAGAGAGCTTATGCAAGTTCCTGGAATACCATAGACTATCGAAAGAAGCGCGCGAGCACGTGATGAAGAACAACCACGTACCGTTGAAGATCGCGACGAGGTTCATCCTTCTCGAGCAAGTTAACATGATGAGGTCAAAGACGACAAGTGGTGTGGGATCAATTTTCCAAAGAACAAAGTCTCAAGCAATTCTTAGCAAAAGCCTAGAGAAAGGGTGGATAAAATCCCAAAAGGAGATAAAGAAGATGACTAAGGAGGTTGAGACCATGAAGGCTCAACTCAATGATCTCCAAATGTGCAAGCTCAAGCTTCTCAAACAACTCGAGATATGTAATGTTTGAAGAATGTGCTTGTTTTTTTATTAGAAATTAGACTTGGGTTTTTGGTTTGGCTTTGTAAGCTTAATTTTGCCTTGTTTATATCTTAAACTTCCCATGTAAAACATTATATATATCTACACTTTTTTTGTTCCAAAAAAAAAAAAAAACCACAAGCTAGTATTGGTTGATTATCCTTTTGCACTAAAACACTTCGTTATACGAGAAACCTTCTAAGTTTATAACATATGACACTATCAAACGGCTTCCTTTCCTGTCCCCGAACTAGTGGAATTGGAAAAGCGGTAATCAATGGGACTACCGAGGAGATAACAAAGGATATTGTTTGGAAGTGTAGTCTATTCTAACACAATATTTGTAGGTTTTTATGCGTGGTAAGAATTCAACTCATGACCTGATAAAAACGAAGTTCTCATTTAGGACATCTTTTGTCATCATATTACCACCATAGGTGGAAAAACAAGGTTTTTTTTTTTTTTTTTTTTACACCATCACTTCTTGAACTCTTTAAAATAAACAAATCAGTCTCTAAATTAAAAATAAAAATCTTGATAATTGATTCTTCAAACTTTCAAATCCATTACATGAGTGATCCTTTTATAGATATTGACAAGTAATAAACCTAATCAAGAAAATAAGATGTGATCTACTAAATAAATGATATCTAATTTTCAATTCGAATGGCATATCATCACCATTACTTGGGCATATTCTTAAGGATGTTAGTAAAACTATTCTCCTCCACTATGCATTGTTGCTAGTGACTACTTTCTTTATGTGGGATACTTGTAGGGATGTTGAATTCTTTTGCCTTCTCTCATTTCTTTTATAGTTATCCCTCTATTATGTCTTTCTCAAATTACTCATCAACACATTTCAGACGAGAAGAAAGAACGAGGCAGAGAGAGAGAGAGAGAGAGACCCCACGAGGCGGAAAGGAAAGGAAAAAAATATAGGAAAAAATGAGAAAAAACCAAAGGAAGAGGGAAAGAGTAACACGTGGAGCCACATGGGAGTTTGACCAAAAACTTATTTGTTCTTTTAAATATGGGTAGATATATATATATATATATATTATAAAAGTTATTTATCCCACTCAAGTGAAGTGAATTAGGATGAAGATTCGTTCAGTAGTTTTTTTAGTGTTTTATTTTTGTTTCAACAAATAGAAGAAGATAAATAAAAATATGATTTTTAATAAGTGTTTGAAAATAAGAAGCTTTTGAGATCAAAATAATATTTAAAGTTATCTACTAATAAGTAATAAAAATGTAAAATGAAGTTGATAATGTTAATTTAACTTTTGTCGTAAGTTTTAAAGTCTATTCAAAAGTATTTTTATCAGAAGCTATATTTTTTTGATTTTGACAAAAGTACTTCTGAAAACTATAAGCTCTTCTAACAATCTCATTCAAACAGTATTTCAGAAACTGTTTGTGAGCCTAAAAGACTAAAAGTAGCTTTAGAAAGTTCTGTCAAAAGATCATAATTCTACTCATCTGAGTCGGGATGATGAGGACGGCTCAAGCTAAACAGGGAAAAACAAACATATTTTTCATGGCTAGTACTTAAATGATTGATAATTAGAATGGAATAGAAAGAGATCCCACCTGCTTTTGGCTTAAAATCACCTTGATCAAAGACTCGGAATGAGGGATACAATCTTGTTTCAAACCGTCAAAAAGATTTGACAAAAAAATTTTCAATACAATTTTTCTTTAATAAATATCTTTTTATTTTTTTGCTTAAATTTAATAAATATCTTATTAGTTTGCTTAATTCTTAACCCTCAAACTTGGTACCGGGTAGCTTGAGCCAAAATATAAAAAAGAAATAAATGTATCCACAGTTCTTCTGATTAGAAGAATCTAGTAAATATGAAGGGTTTATGATAATTTCATATAGTTCTGCTGATTAATCCGCACATTCCAAATTAAAAGGCAAAAAAAGATGACACTGAATATAGACTGCCAAGCGCATTATTGCCTTGCAAAATGGGACAAAGAATTTTGTAACAAAAAGGGCAAAGAATATAAACTTGTCACATTTCAAACAAGGAAATGCAAATTAATTAATTAATAAAACGCGCTAGTTGCATCTAATTATGAAAATTTAGATTGACTAAAGAAAATACAATATCTTCAGTTGGTCCGAGATTCATTATCCTTAGCAAGACTAACGTTGCTGCAATTATATATAAGAAATATCTCCAACAAGATGTTGGCACTTATAACTTATAAAAATGAGGTTAGGGATCTTTTTTAGTTATCTAATTTAATAAATGGACTAATTTTTTTTTATTTAGTAAAATGATTATTTGTTATTTTTTCAAATTTGGTCAATAAATGATTTATTATAAAATTCAACGATATAAGTTATGGTCGTAGTTAATCACTGATTGATCAAATTAACTATATTATATGGGTGTAGTGAATCACTGATTGATCAAATTAACTATATTATATGGTTAATCACTGATTGACTATTTAAAAAATTTATTTTTAGAAAAAAAAAAGTGGAGGTGGAGGGGAGGGGGAGGGGTCTTTTAACTAATTTTTAAAATTTGTTAAAAAAATCGTTAAAAAAGGATTATTTAATTATAAATCCCTATAATTTACTATTCAGAAACTTGCTATAACTTCTTAATTTACATCTAAATTTTTATTTTAGATATTATCATGATATTATTCATATTAATATAAACAACAAGTAATACTAAATCACAAAATAATATATAAGTTGTGTACGAAAGGTGTGTAATATAGAAGTCCTTTTATATATAAAATTATAAAATTATATATATATATTATTATATGCATATATGGTTGTTATCAAAATTCTGAGGCAGATGTTGCAGAGATGATGCTATATAGCTGTATGCAACCAGAGATATAACTACAATGTCATTATAATGACTAATGATGGTCAAACAACAGCTATGTTGTTGAATTAGTGGATAAATAGGGAAACCCCACTTTATTAATATTTATAAAAATAACACAACAACAACATAACAGGTAAAAGATTTAATATGTATATGTAGTAAAACAATGCAGACATTAGCTGTTGTAGCAAAACTAGAAACAATATGTACCCAGTCATGAAAGACACAAAGCAGAGGCACAAAACATTCTATTGAAAGATTTTCACTCTTTGATGTTGATGTCTCAGTTACGAATCCCTAATTCCGGCGATGCAGAAACCGATAAAGGATCGAGAGGCCATCGGAGAAGATAGGAGCAGCAGCACTGCTCCAGAAAGTGGCAACACTTGGCCATACAGGATGAGGCTCACAACTGATCATCTGAGATGGGACAGCCTCAAGATTTCGCATTCGGAAGCACTCGAAGAGCACATTTTGGCAAAAATCGGGGAGGCGAACCGTGGAGCGTTGGAGGGCTGGATCCCCATTGACATGTCAATCCATGATGTGGACACTGGAGAGACTTATGAGGTAAAGTTGGTGAAGAAAGAGTCTTTTTGGTTTGAGCCAACACCATTTGTTGAAGAGAGGGTGATTTTGAGAAAGAAAAAGTCTTTTTCTATATTTTGTCCAAGAAATTTGAAGGAAGTGCCTTGTTATGATGTGGAAAAGACAAGGAAAGAGTTTGCTTATTCTATAGAGCCTTTTAGACAGATTACAAAGAAAAGGGGTCTCAGTTATGGTCAAGAGATTGGATTTAGGTGGTCAGGTTGCAAATTGTTAGATATTCAAATATTAGAATTTTCAGTTTTGAATGTACCAAGATTGGACTTGCTCAACTTTAGAGTTTAAGTTGTCTCTCAAAAGGGTACAGCAAATGCTGTCTTGTAACCTCTTGCATTTGAGTTTATTAGTTCCATTCTTTAAAAACAAAATTAAAAAACATAAACCAACCAAAATTGCCCAACTTAGGAAACAGTTTAATCTATAGTTTGGTTTAATTTTCTGAATTTTTCTCCAAAATATTGAACCGTCTGAAGAAGAAAATTATTTTTGGTTTGGTCAGTGATTTTTTATGAGGGAAAAAAAAAAAAAAAAAAACCAAACCGGTATATCTGTGATCCTTGATCATTTTATTTGGCCCGCCAAAATCCGAAAGCTATTGGTGTGGTGTCTCGAAACCCAATGCTTATTGCAATCTTTTTTTTCCAAGTTACTTTTTAATAAATTTTTTAATGATCTAATAATGATTGGCTACTTAATATTCCATCATTGATAGACTTTAGATATTGATACATCAATGATAGACTAATTAAAAAATGATCATTTATCTATAAATTCAAATTTTTTGCTATTTCTTAAAAGCCAAGGAGTGGCTTAAAGGCTGTCGCCCATCTAATTTTTTCTATAATAATTATTTTGTAATTATGTTGTCCCTCAAATAATTTTTTAAAAATAATTATTTTTCAACGGAATGTGTGGGTAAATGGATTTTTTAAGTATTTTTTTTTAAATAATAATAAGAATTTTTGTTAAATTAGAAAATTATCGTTTTGAAAAAACATGAATAAATGATTAACTAATTAATCATGACCACCATCGTACGTGTTTTTATTGACCAAAAGCTATTTTCTTAAGGAATATGCGGTAAATAATTTTTTTAAGAAGTTTTTAAAAATATGATTAAATGATTGGTTGATTAAGAATGATTATTTATTCGTTGAATATTAATATATATTTTTTATTGATTGAAAATAAAACAAATATTGATTAATATTAATTTTCTTAAATAAAAAATTATCACTAATGTATTTAATATATATTTAAAATTTATCTATTTATCTAATTTTTTTTCCCTTTTCTTTATCTAACTTACCCAATTTAAATATGTATATTTGCATAATTTTTCCTCTTTCAATTCCAATGCCTGTAAAACATGGTTTCTCTAGTTGTTTCCGAGTCAGCCTCATCCCAGAGTGATTGAGAGAGATGATGATCATTTGAATGACCATCCGAAACTTTCCCTTTTTTCAAAGAGAAATTAAATTAAAAAAAAAAATGAAGCAAGAGGAGATCATGAACCAAAGCTTTTCTCCCTCTTCTTCTGAGGATCTCAATCCTTGCCCAATCTGCCTCGGTCCCATTCTTCATGAATCTTACCTCAATATATGTTTCCGTACGTTCTCTATCTCTCTCTCTCTCTTCCGTTTTCCTGTTTGGTTGCTCAGAAAATTGAGCTAGCTTTTCTTTTGATCTTTATTCTTTTACTTGTTTCACGTCTATTGTATTGGGCCATTCAAGTAAAAGATAGCTGGGTGTTGGTTTGTACTGAAAGTTACAATTTTTTCCCCAAATAATCTATTTCTTGCATATACCCACTACCCAGAAGCCAAAGTTCACGTCTTTTTTTTTTTTTTTTTTTGCCCCAAATTATTATTTTTCTTCAATATACCCACTTACCCAGAAGCCAAAATTGCTCTTTTTTTTTTTTTTTTTGGTGGTATTAATGAAGAAACTCAAGATTGAAGTTCCAAGTGTGATGTTGCAGATAAGTTCTGTTACGATTGCATACTTCAATGGACCAAAGTGGTTGCTGGCAAGAACTCTCACAAGCTTGCCTCTATAAAGTGTCCTTTTTGCAAGGTTCATTATTTATTTTATTTGTTTTAAACTTTTAATTCTTGACCTTTTTTAGAGATTTTGACGAAGAAAAAAAAAGTTGAAACATTGATTCATTCATTTTTGACTAACTGAATATGTTACCTACTAGTGTTAAGACTATACTAAGTTGTTTTTCTTGTTGGAACTTTGAATTTTGTTTGTTTTGCAGACAGAGAACTTTTCCATAATTCATGGATTTGATGGGAGTTCTTTTCAACAGTATTACATAAATCAGGATTTTGAGACTGGGTATCTTTTGTATTTTCTTTTTCCTTAGTTGGAATTATTGGTAGGGCTTAAAAAAAAAATAAAAAAAATAAAAGAAGACAGGCATAGTTTCAAGATGTCAGATTTTCATTGTTTTGTATGCTGGAATTTGAATGTGTTTAGTTGAAGTGTGAAATAGAAATGAATTGTGATAAAAAAATATTGTAAAAATTCAAATGGGTACTGAAAAAAATATGTAACATGAATCTTGTTCGTTGTCCTGTTGTTATGAGAATTTTAACAAAAATCATCTTATTTGACTTAAAATAGAAAGTTATTGACTTTTAAAGTTTGAATTCCATAAAAATTTAAGAGACAAAAATGAGATGTAATTTAGGAGTTTTGGAGTCGAATAGGTAAAATTTCTGCCGGAACTGGTGTTCCAAACGGCCCAAGTGTTGTTACACTATTGTATATATGATTCTAATATCATCCTATGATTTATAACTTTTTCAATTTTCTTTTAAGCGATTCTTTGTGATATTATTCTACTTGATTTGTTTCTTTTACCATTTTGCAGCTTTGTCTTATCAAAAGCTCACAAGTACAGATTACAATGTTATTACACAGAACAGGTCTTCTGCTTCTTCTCATTTCATTTGCCGTTTCATTTTTGGTATTTTATTTCAAAACAATCATTTTCACTTTATACATTTTTTCTTATTATTTTTTGTTCAATTAGGTTGTATAAATGACATTTTCAGTGTGTCGCGTTATTGGAAATCACGCAAGTATCTTCAGCCAAACCGTTGGCTCCAAAGTTGGCTGAGAAGGGAAATCCAAGCCCTGATACAGGTCCGAGAGTTCGATAAGTTTAGATACAAAGTTATATGTCTTTATTTCTCTCTGTGTCTCGAAAATCTTATAACTCAAAATAGATTCTTTTGTATGGTGTAGACGTAGATTTACCAACTCTTCATGACTTAAGAACTCTTTTTTTCTAGTTGTAGGAGGAAGATGTTGATATCATTACGCACCACATACTCGGCACAATCAATTCATTTCCGGCAAGGTACTTTTTTTTTGTTGACATTGCATCTGAAGTCATTCTATTTCGAGTTTGTCATCGGAAACAATCTGGATGATGCTCGTTACCATATCTTAACTTGTTGATTCCTGGATTTCTGTAGGAGTAGACAAGCAGCGCAAAGAAAAACAGTGGAAGCAATGAGAGAAGAATTCCAATCACTGGTATCTGATGCAGCTAGGCCCTTTTTAGCAGCAAGAACCGATCGGTTTGTAAACGAAGTGGAATTGTTTCTTGCATCGGGTTTAAACGTCGAAGCCTACGATGCTGTTTACAAGCAGCGGTTAGGTTGGAGTGCGCCCGGCATTGCTAGTGAGGCTGAAGGAGAAGTCAGTGAACATACACCTGTAATCCCGTATTTGCACATCTTCGACGAGGACTATGATGAAAATGACTGAAAGTATCATCTTGTAACACTTGAAGTTTAACTTCTTAATGAGATGTCCTTTCAAAATGAGATTTTTACGTAGTTGTCCTTGGTTCCGGAGTTGAGAAGGTACTCAAAGTAGAGGCTTTTCCAAGTGAAAAGGCTTGAGTTGGGGCTTCTTTTCAATTCTGCCTAGAGTATACCTTTTATGCAAAATGCTTCTTTAGATGGGCGTTCAAACAAATTGTGTTAACCTTTAAAAAATAAAAAATAAAATAAATAAATAGAAACAACATCAACTCGAGCAGCATATAAGTGGGGTTTTAATGACTTATAAGTGTTATAAGTTCTCTTTAAGTTAGTAATTACTTGGAAGTTGTAATATAATGGGGTTATTTATTAGTTTACTATTTTTCTCTACCCAAATACTCTTGTTATCATATCGTAAGATAATATATGTCACTAACTTGCGTGGATATAAAAAAGAGAAAACTCAAGCAACATAGATATGAAATATACTCACTCTCACTTAATGATCTGTACATGTGATTAAAATTATTTGAATGTTCATGAAGTTCACAAAATGGGCAATTTAGTATCTCTTGGAGTGTGATAGGTTGAATTTGTGGTTGAAACCACGGAAAAATTCTCCAATAGGTACAAAAAATAAACCAATAGACACAATTCTAAATCATTAAATTTTCATCAAATTTTATTAAAAATTATATTTTTCTTAATCTGAATTAGAAATACTTATTACTACTTATTTAGATATTTAGCACTAATACCTCCTAAACTTATTATCCTTTAGCAAGTTACCTCCCAAACTTTTATTTTGAAAATTTACCCCATAATTTGTTAAATTATTACAATATACTCGTTTTAGTTAATTTTACACCAAAAAAAAGATTTAAAAATTGAAAGATTTGTATTAGGATTTGTATTAGATTTTGAAAATTTTGGTTGAAAATGAGTTTTTTCGTCATCACATGAGGCGTATGTAGGCTTTTTATAACCCATTTAACAAAAAAAGTATATATTCAGAAGGGGTGTATTGTAACAATTTAGCAAATTGAAAGAATAAATTGATAAAATTATAAGTTTAGGGGTAAGTTGTTAAAAAATGATAAGTTTAGGGGTGCTAAATACCCTGCTTATTTTATGTCTGTGCTTCGGAGGACAGAGGAATTGTCCTGCTAATCTCTCAGAAGACGGCATACCCATGAGGATAATTCCAGTTGAAATCACGTCCACACGAGTTTTCGGAGTATTTAAGGACAGGGAACAACAAAAGACCACCCCTAATGGGCATGAACCAAAGGCTGTTGTCTTTCCCTGGGACATTAATAGATTACAACGCCTTCGTGTTTTGCTCTCCTCAAGTGGTGTCAAATTTGAAGCCAGAACTCGGATGGCGAGAGAGACTGATTATGGAGCTTTCATGGAGACATTCCTTCTTCAACCTCCCTCTTCCGAACATCATCTTCCCCTGAATTCCCTCACTTTTGCAGTCAAAGACATGTCAGTTCCTCTTCACTCACTCCTCTCTCCTCTCTCTCTCTCTCTCTCTCTCTATATATATATATATATATAATATGTGTATTTATATGTAAATGTGTATATATAATCTCTCGATGTTCAGTTAATTTTTTGTTTTCATTTTTCTCATTATGTAATATTTTCATTTGACGGGTCAATCCAAATTCTTGGTTTTTTGTTAAGTTCATATGCCAATTTCTATTCTGGGTGTTTCTTGAATTTGTTCACCACTGTCTCTGTTTATGTGCATTTGCAGGAATGTACCAATTCAAGTTATGGTTTTTTTTTTTTAATTTTTTTTTTTTAATTTTTCAACTGGAAAACTTGGAAACAGATTTGATATGAAGGACATGTGACTGGGTTTGGAAGTCCTGAGTGGGCGAGGACTCACCCGGCTGCCACGTCGACAGCTCCGGCTGTTCTGGCCATCCTAAGAGCCGGAGCTACATGTGTTGGCAAAACTGTCATGGATGAAATGGCATACAGGTTCGAATACTTCCGTTTCTATCAGCAAAACTACGGTTGACACTGGTGTGCTTATTAGTATCTGTTGATGCTATATCGAATTGATATCGACAATGCGATTAACATAAGCTGCAAAATGTTTGTTTTTTTCCTCTTTTTAATGTTGTTTTGCGATGTGATTTTGGCAGTATAAATGGCGAAAATATACATTATGGCACTCCCACAAATCCATGTGCACCGGATAGAGTTCCCGGAGGATCTTCTAGTGGATCAGCCGTTGCGGTTGGAGCAGGCCTTGCGGATTTCTCGTTAGGTAAGTTGTTCTCTCCTCTTATGATCTCACTGTGTTCACTGCTTTATTCTTAGCTCCGTGGAACAAGAGTTTCTCCATTTTGTAGGAACCGATACCGGAGGAAGCGTGAGAGTACCTGCATCTTACTGTGGAATCTTTGGGTTTAGGCCTTCTCATGATGTGATTTCCACTTCCGGAGTTATTCCCATGGCACAAAGCTTTGACACTGTCGGTAAGGAAATAGTAAGTCTAGTCAAGATAAGATCACTTTCACTATGTGCTTAATGATGGTTTCGTTTCTTTTCCAAGGACAAATTGTCCTTGTTTTTGCACTCTGTAATACCGAACACTTCTTTTGACACCAACTTCTGGTTTATAGGATGGTTTGCTAGGGACCCAGTGCTTTTGAAGAGAGTTGGAAGTGTAATACTCCAACTGCCGAATCTAGAATCTGCGAGACCCGCCCAGTTGATCATTGCAGAAGACTGTTTCCGGCTTTCAACTATTCCAGGCAGTCAAGTGGTAGATGGTCTTGTTAAATCCATTGAGAAGTTATTCGGGGGTGAGTAAGTTGGTCTAGTTTGTACAAGAATTGCTGCCGGTCCAAGATAATAAGAGAAGTAGAGAGAAAAGAAGAAAGAAAGAGAGAAATGAAAGAGGAATTATAGAAGAAGAAACTTAAATAAATCCTAAATAATCATAGTGGATGAACCCATACTTTAAATTCCTTATAAATTTCGTAATATCTATTTCTTGTTCCTTATCAAGTATGGTCCTTTAGTATGAACAAATATTTGTCTGGTAGCTCTGGAGACTCGGTCAAACCTCTATCTTACACATTCTTGCCTGCATCAGAAGAATCTAAGGAGTGAAAGCTCAATGAGTAGAAACGTATGCATGAACATACACATTGCATGAGAATGTTATTTAACATTCATAGTAGCGTTTTTCCTCTTCTTTACAAAATGGTTTGGAAAGTCAGCATTCAAGTCTTTCGTTTATTTCTATATGATTATGTTTCTCAGCGAGTTATGTCTCACATACTTACTAATGTAGGGCATGCTGTTTCCAAAATGGTTTGGAAAGTCAGCATTCAAGTCTTTCGTTTATTTCTATATGATTATGTTTCTCAGCGAGTTATGTCTCATATACTTACTAATGTAGGCATGCTGTTCCAAAATGGTTTGGAAAGTCAGCATTCAAGTCTTTCGTTTATTTCGATATGATTATGTTTCTCAGCGAGTTACGTCTCATATACTTACTAATGTAGGTCATGTTGTAAAGCATGCTAGTATTGGGGACTACGTCAAAGACAAAGTTCCAAGTTTGAAAAGTTTTATCAGTGAAGGAAATGCAGAACAAGTGTATAACATTCCATCCTTGGCAGCCTTATCAAGTGCTATGCGTTTGCTACAAAGGTAGAGACTTTGTGCATGTTTTGTTCATAGGTTCGGAGCAAAATTTTCAATCTGAATCAGGCCCACCATCCTTCTCATATCAGTTTCACTGCTTTAATGATAAAGTTTGAGATTTTTAATACCTTGCTGAATGACTTAAACCGTGTATTGTAGATACGAGTTCAAGATCAACCACGGTGAATGGATCGAAACAGTCAAGCCTGATTTAGGTCCTGGGATAGCAGAACGCATACATGAAGCTCTTGAAACGACGGATGAGAAAATCGATGTCTGTCGCAATGTAAATAACGAATTACGTGCAGCTCTCAGTGCTCTTCTTGGGGTACTCTCTTATCCTTTTTTTCATAATCCATAGTTCTACATTTTAGGGAGAAAAAAAAAATTTGAATTCTAACATATTTGGTCTAACAAGCAACTTGTAGAAAAATGAAGCAGACACTTTTCTTCTGAAGCATTACCTGTATAATTAGATTTATCATTGACTTGGATCAATCCCACAGGATAATGGCGTCCTTGCTATTCCTACGGTTCCTGGACCGCCACCAAAACTACAAACACCCGCAACCACACTGGACGTATTTCGCGCCAGAGCGTTTAGCTTGTTATCAATTGCCGGAGTATCTGGATTTTGCCAGGTTCGTTCGTTGGTTCGTTTGTTTTCATTCGCGTATTTAATATTTGACCTTTTTTTTTTTTTTTCCCTTAAAATCTCTGAAGTTGTTTCTGTAACTCAATAGGTGAGCATACCACTTGGGAAGTATGATAACCTTCCTGTGTCAGTTTCATTGTTGGCAAAACATGGCTCTGATGGGTTTCTGCTCAATCTGGTCGAGACTCTTTATGACACTCTCAATGAGCAGGTTGGATTTCACACAAGATGAGCTACTTAAGTTTCTTACTGCTATAATAAATGTGATTTACTGCTACTAAATGTTGATACCTTATGATATGAATTGTGATTTACTGGTATAACTAATGTATATACAGTGCAGAAACCTAGTCAAAATAAATGGACTTGTTTGAAGAGATTTGTCTCTCTTTAGCTTTCCCTGTTTTTCAATTTTAGTCCCGAGGAATATAGGTTGTTTGACTTTACCCCTAAAACTTAAAATGTCACATTATTAGTACCCGAGATTTTCAAACGTTTCACTACCCTTCTAATCTCTATGATAGAAAATGTTAAAAAGGTGATGGAATGAAGCACGTGAGGCTCATATGATTGGAACGGGTATGGAAAACGCCCCAACATGGATTTCTATAAGCAGGGATGGGAAGGAAAAACATTTCCAACCCCATCTTGTCCTGTTGCCACCTCTAAAGTCCAAACAAGGATTTCTTATAAGTGGGGATGGGAAGGAAAAACATTTCCAACCCCATCCTGTCCGCTGTCATCCCTAAAGCTAAAGAAGCATTTCTCGACCCTATATAACGAGGCTGGGAAAGAAAAACATTTCCGACTCCCACCCCTGTCTTGTTGCCATCCCTAAAGTGAGCTTTTTCACAATTATAACAAAGTTATTTGTCAATTCAAATCCTTCCATTCTGATCTTTTTTCTTCTATTGGGTGTGTTTATGTGTAGGGAAATATTGGAAGTGTTCTATGTTGTAAGTTTGATGCATTTAAAGCTCACGATTCTATTATAATACATCTCAAAATTTTTAGTTGTACATACATCTTATCTTTCTACCATTGACTGATGGGAAAAAAAAAAAATCCAAGGGATATGTGATTTTTTAAGCCTTTTTTTGAAATAAATGTCCAAGTTTTGTTAAATTAGGAAAATTATCTTTTGAAAACTGTTCAACTACTGATTGACCAATATCAATATGTATTTTTATCAATTAAATACTAATTGATTATGTTTAATCACTAACTAGTTTTAATGGTCACCGTCCATTTTTTCAAATAAAAAAAGTTGACATTTTTTTAAAAATAAAGGTTCAAACCGGTGAGGTACATGGAGAGAAAAGGCCTTTGGACAATCCGAACGTGATCATATAAACGTGATATAAATAAAAAGATTGCGGAGAGAATAAAAGGTAAGAAAACGTTATATAGCCTCATTTCTAATCATAATTTGTCCTCATGAGTTGACACTTATATGCTTGTCGAAGTTTTTTTTACAAAATTTTTTTTAAGTGCTTTTAAGCGATGAAATTTTGATACAATGTTGTGAGGCATCAATAATGTTCAACACAATAAATTAATAAACAGCGATTCTGAAAGTATAAGATACGGAAATAAGTTGTACTTTTTCTTACTTGTTATTATTAATATTATTGGTGCCGAGACACACAGTTATATTTTTTTAATATGTATATAAACTTTTGTCATGTTTCACATTATTGGGATTTTGATATCATCTTACATTAACACTCTTTTTGGTAAAAGGGAAAGAAAAGAGGAAGGAAAGAAAACATACAAGGGTAAGCAAATATGAGGGAAGAAAAGAAGTTGCTTTCCTTTTATCTTGTTTGGAACAATAGGAGGAAAGAAAATATGCAATAAATTAAATTACTATTTTGTTTAGGGGTGGCAATACGGGTCGCGACACGACACCGACGACACGAATTTCATGGGTTTGGGTTGGGAAAAATAGGGAGCAGCTCGTGTTTGGGTTGGGAAAAATTGATACGAAAAAAATTCATGTCGTGTTGGGGTTGGACCCGTTTTTTTCGTGTCAATTTCGTGTCCACTTTTCATGTCAATTTCGGATCAATTTCGGGTTGCGTGTCAATTTCGTGCCAATTTCCGGTCAAATTTCGTGTTAATTTCGTGTTAATTTCGTGTCAATTTCGTATTGCGGGTCAATTTCGGGTCAAGTTCGTGTCGTTTCGTGTCAATCCGTTACGAGTTCGTGTCGCGGTTTCGTATCGATTTCGTGTCACGGATCGTGTTCGGGTTCGGGAGAAAAAAATTCAACACTTTTTTCTCTTCCCTCCACTTTTTTCTCGTCCCAAGCAATCTAAAATCATTTTTCCCTTAAAAAAGAAAAAGAAAAGAAAAAAACTCTTTCCTCCTACTTTTCACATCTAGGAGAATTTTGATGGGCATCCAAAAGCTTCAAACTAATGGGCCTAGTTGTATTAGCCCGAGAATGGCTCACAGAAATGAAGTCATGGTCAACGCGTATGGGGGTTAGGTACTCCCACGTCACTTCCACACTCAAAAACACATTTTATCAAAGAGAGGTTTTGGAACCTCCATTCTTATTTAAAAATTTCCACTTAATTTGAGCACTACTCAAAAGTCAAAACCTAATGCGTCCACTCAATCACGTGCAGAAAACAGTGACGGCAATAAGACAATCAGGAATGTTTTCTAATCCTCATTCTCCACTCTTAAAATCATCTCCATCTCCGTCCACATCCCTATCACCATCTAAAAAAAAGTGAAGTCACAGATAATAATTTTCGTCTGAGTAGCGTTACTAAAACTTGTTCCCTTTTTTTATTTATATAACTATACATGTATATATTATGTAACTTAAAACAAAAAATAAATATTCTGCCATAAATTTAAACCAAAATCAAATGTTTTATACAACAAATTAAAGTGTAAAATAAATCTTAGTAACAAATCGCAAAACATCCCTTAAAAATGACAAAGTGTGAAAACAAAAACAATGAATAACAATACTGGCAAGTATTAACTATCAAGACTATGAACTAATAATTAACTTTTTTTTAATTACCTTCTTCTTTTTAGAGAAAAATGTAAATTTAAAATAAAAAAAAAAGTTTGTGAATTCTTTAACAGAATTATTAAAATTGTTATAAGAATTAACGTGTCAGAACACTTTTAATCATTAAATTACCATTAATTTTTTCTGAAATTATAATAATTTTATTTATTTATTATGGTTTTATTTTTATTTTTATTTTTTTTGAATTTGAGATGAATAATTCAAACTCTATTTCTTTTAAAGAGTTAAGTGTGATATTACTGTTAGATTATGTATACAATTATTGATATTATTTTGATTTGATCAAATAATTAATATTTGCATATTTTTATTTGATGGTCAAAAGATATCTAAATAGCATGTTATTTTCGTTTTGTATTACAAATCTGTAATTATAAAAATAAAAAAAAAAAAAAAGGTGGGTTACTAATAAAAAGTGTCCATGTTCAATGTACAAACAAAAAAGCCATCCCAAAACATCCCCCTCTCACTCTTTCCTTCCACTGCCACCATGGGAGAGCTCGATCCAGCCTTCATCCAAGAAACCGACCATCAACCAAACCTCGGATCCATTAACGTTGTTGCCGATGAACTGCCCATCATAGACCTCTCCTCCGGTCCCAACAACGACGTCGTTTCAAAGGTCGGCCAGGCCTGCAAGGAGTGGGGATTTTTCCAGGTGGTGAACCATGGAGTGCCATTGGAGCTGGTTGCGAAGGTCGAAGACGTGGGCCGGAGATTCTGGGAAGTAAAATAATGGTTTTTTTACTCATTCGAGAGGGATGAGCAGGAGATGAGGCACGCATGAATAGCAGAGTTGCAGAACAGGGATGCACAGTAAACCCATCTGAGTTTACTGTGCAACGGTTCAAAGGAAGAGTCAAATTGAATTGAGGGCTGTTTGGTGCACCAGTTAAAGTTAAGATTTTTAAGTTCAGTTTGAGTTGAGATAAGTTGAGTTAAATGTAAGGTGTTTGGTAAAAAGTTTGAGTTAAAAGTTTAAGTTGAGTTGAGTGTTTGGTGGAAAAGTTTAAGTTGAGTGGAAATTTAAAAAAACAAGGGCCTTGTTTGGCTATTAAAAAAGTGAGGGGGATTAATTTTTTGGTTTTTTTTAAGATGATATCGTATGTTTTAGTAAATAAAATTAGGATAAAATGACTGTATGCCAAAATAATAAGAATCAACTTGAAAATTTGAGAATACGAAATATGTCGCATTACTATTTTTTTGTAATATTATACCCCAACAACAAGTACATTGTTTGTAATGTCAAAATCATCAATATTATTCTTGTTACGCACAAATTTCTGACTCTAGCAGCGAAGATAGAAGAGTTGGTTACGTTCACGTGGTTCTATACTATGGATATGATTGGTATTGTTCCACATAGCATCCGCAATTCTTTCTCTCATCTGATTCATCGCTCCTGTACTCGATCCATGTTGGGATGTTGAAGGGTCTTAATTTTTAATTTTTATTTTTGGATTATTCTCATTTATGTTCATGAATTTTATGATCATTCTCATTTTATTCTTTTGAGTTTTAAAAACTCACACTTTATCTTATGAACTTTAAATCATTACTCAATCTATTCTATTATAATTTTAATTAAAAACAAATGAAAAATTAAGAAAATTAGTCTTACTAAATTTAATATATTAGTATTTATACTAAAAACAAATGAAAAAAAGATGAGTAGTACAGTTCTCCAAGTGTACCCTCATACACTCGCAAGCTCAATGGGAGCAAGAGACAAATATCGACCCAGCTTTAGCTTACAACAACAATACCTGTCAACCACGCAACCAAAACTTCCAAACAGGTAACACAAATAATATTGTCTGCTTCAAAAACCCAACACTTAAGAGAAAGGGAGAGCACGCCCCTGAAGGCAAGCACGAGATTCATAACCAATTACATGTTGTCCTTTGTTTTATTGGGTATTTAACAGAGTTGCTACTTAAATTTGTCACCTTTTAAATTTTAAATTTTCACAGTTTCTCTAAGGAGTTTTTTAAATTGTTACAACATATATACTAGCAAAATAATAATAATAATAATAATAATAATAATAATGTTGTTGCAATGTATTCACATGATTTGATTTTTCCATTAAATTTATCACAAAAATTTTGCATATGCTTTATGTGACCTCATTTCCAATTCAAAGTTTTAAAATCTAATACAAATCTTAGTGCAAATCTTTTAAATAACCAAATTTAAATATTTAATTTAGTACTTTTTTTTTTGTTGATATTGCATCTAAAGTCGTTCTATTATGAGTTTATCATTAGAAACAATATAGATGATACTCGTTACCATGTCTTAACCTTGTTGATTCCCTGGATTTCGGTAAGAGCAAACTGTAAGTGCAAAGAAAAACAGTGGAAGTGATGAGGGAAGATTTCCAATCATTGGCATCTGATGCAGCTGGGCCATTTTTAACAGCGAGAACCGATAGGTTTGTAAACGAAGTGAAAATTTTTCTTGCATCGAGTTTGAACGTCGAAGCCTACGATGCTGTTTACAAGCACAGTTAGGTTAGAGTGCGCCCGGCATTACTAGTGAGGCTGAAGGAGAAGTCAGTGAACATATACCTGTACTCCCGTATTTGTACATCTTCGATGAGGACTATGATGAAAATGACTGAAAGTATCATCTTGTAAAACTTGAAGTTTAACTTCTTAATAAGATGTCCTTTCGAAATGAGATTTTTACGTAGTTGTCCTTGGTTCCGGAGTTGAGAAAGTACTCAAAAAAGGCTTGAGTTGTGCTTGGTTCCAAGTAAAAAGGCTTGAGTTGAGGCTTCTTTTCAAATTCTGCCTACAGTAAACCTTTTATGCAAAATGCTCCTTTAGATGGGCTTTTAAACAACTTGTGTTAACCTTAAAAAAAAAAAAAAATAAAAAAAATAAAAAAAAAAAGCAACAACTCAAGTAGCATAAAAGTGGGGGTCTTTAAGTGACTTATTAGTGTTACAAGTTTTCTTATAATTAGTAATTAATTGGAAGTTGTAATTTAATGGGGTCTATTTATGAGTTTACTATTTTTCTCCTCACAAATGCACTTATTATCAATCTATCTTATAAGATTATGTATGTCACTTGCTTGAACACCAAAAAAGAAAAAACTCAAGCATCATAGATATGAAATAAAGTTACTCTCACTTTAATTAAACCTTTTTATGCAAAATGCTCCTTTAGATGGGCTTTCAACCAACTTGTGTTACCTTTAAAAACTAAAAAATAGAAAAACAAAAAAAAAAAAAAAAAAAACAACAACAACAACTTATAAGTGCTACAAGTTCTCTTTAAGTCAATAATTACTTGGAAATTGTAATTTAATGGGGTTTATTTATTAGTTTACTATTTTTCTCCACCCAAATACTCTTGTTGTCAATCTGTCTCGTGAGATTGTGTATGTCACTTGCTTGCGTGGATACAAAAAAGGAAAAACTCAAGCAACATAGATAAGAAATAAACTTACTATCACTTTTAATAATCTGTATATGTGATTAATATTACTTGAATATTCATGAAGTTCACAAGACGGGCAATTTAGTATCCCTTTGAGTGTGATAGGTTGAATTTGAGGGTGAAACTGTTGAAAAATTCTCCAATAGGTACAAAAATAAATCAATAGACACGATTTTGAATCATCTTATTTTCATCAAATTTTATTAAAAATTATATTTTTCTTAATATGAATTAGAAATACTTATTACTACTTATTTGGGTATTTAGCACTAATGCCTCGTAAATTTATTATCCTTTAATAAGTTGCCTCCCAAACTTTTATTTTGAAAATTTACCCCATGAATTTACTAAATTATTACAATATACTCGTTTTAGTTCATTTTACACCAAATAAAAGATTTTGAAAATTGGAATATTTGTATTAGGATTTGTATTTGATTTCGAAATTTTTGGTTGAAAATGAGTTTTTCCGTCTTCACATGAGATGTACGTGGGCTTTTCATAATCAATTTAACAAAAAAAAAAAAATTTGGTTCATAAGGGGTGTATTGTAACCATTTAAAAAGTTGAGTGGTAAATTGATAAAATTAGAAATTTGGGTGTTAGTTGCCAAAAAATGATAAAGTTTAGGGGGGCATGGGTGCTAAATACCTGCTTATTTTGTGTCACAGTGGAATTGTCCTGCTAATCTCAGAAGACGGCATCCCATCAGGATAATTCAAGTTGAAATCACGTCCACACGAGTTTTCGGAGTATTTAAGGATAGGGACCAACAGAAGACCACCCCTAATGGGCATGAGCTAAAGGGTGTTGTCTTTCCTGGGACATTAATAGCTTACAACGCCTTCGTGTTTTGCTCTCCTCAAGTGGTGTCAAATTTGAAGTCAGAACTCAGATGGCGAGAGAGACTGATTATGGAGCTTTCATGGAGAAATTCCTTCTTCAACCTCACTCTTCCGAACATCATCTTCCCCTGAATTCCCTCACTTTTGCAGTCAAAGACATGTCAGTTCCTCTTCACTCTCTCTCTCTCTCTCTATTTATATATATATATATATGTATTTATATATATGTGTGTGTATATAATCTCTCAATGTTCAGTTAATTTTTTACTGTGTTTTTTCTGATTATGTCATGTTTTCATATGATGGGCCAATCCAAATTCTTGGTTTTTTGTTATGTTCATATGCCAATTTCTATGCTGGGTGTTCTTGAATTTGGTCGCCACTGTGTCTGTTTATGCGCTTTTGCAATTTGCCAATTCATGTTATGGGTTTTTTATTATTATTATTATTTTATTATTTTTTGATTTTTCAACTGGAAAACTTGGAAACAGATTTGATATGGAAGGACATGTGACTGGGTTTGGAAGTCCTGAGTGGGCGAGAGCTCACCCGGCTGCCACGTCGACTGCTCCGGCTGTTCTGGCCATCCTAAGGGCCGGAGCTACATGTGTTGGCAGAACTGTCATGGATGAAATGGCATACAGGTTCGAATACTTCCGTTTCTATCAGCAAACTACGGTTGACACTGGTGTGGTTATTAGTACCTGTTGATGCTATATCGTATTTGATATCGACAATGCTATAAACAAAAGCTGCAATTTTTTTTTTTTCCTCTTTTTAATGTTGTTTTGCAATGTGATTTTGGCAGTATAAATGGAGAAAATATACATTATGGCACTCCCACAAATCCATGTGCACCGGATAGAATTCCCGGAGGATCTTCTAGTGGTTCAGCCGTTGCGGTTGGAGCAGGCCTTGTGGATTTCTCGTTAGGTAAGTTGTTCTCTCCTCTTATGATCTCATTGTGTTCATTGCTTTATTCTTAGTTCCGTGGAACAAGGGTTTCTCCATTTTGTAGGAACCGATACCGGAGGAAGCGTGAGAGTACCTGCATCTTATTGTGGAATCTTTGGGTTTAGGCCTTCTCATGATGTGATTTCCACTTCCGGAGTTATTCCCCTGGCACAAAGCTTTGACACTGTCGGTAAGGAAATAGTAAGTCTAGTCAAGATAAGATCACTTTCACTATGCGCTTAATGATGCTTTCGTTTCCTTTCCAAGGACAAATTGTCCTTGTTTTGGCACTCTCTAATACTGAACAATTCTTTGGACACCGAATTCTGGTTTATAGGATGGTTTGCTAGGGACCCAGTGCTGTTGAAGAGAGTTGGAAGTGTAATACTCCAACTGCCAAATCTAGAATCTGCGAGACCCGCCCAGTTGATCATTGCAGAAGACTGTTTCCGGCTTTCAACTATTCCAGGCAATCAAGTGGTAGATGGCCTTGCTAAATCCGTTGAGAAGTTATTCGGGGGTGAGTAAGTTGGTCTAGTTTGTACAAGTATTGCTGCCGGTCCAAGACAGATGAGAGAAGTAGAGAGAAAAGAAGAAAGAGAGAGAGAAATGAAAGAGGAATTACAGAGAGAAGAAACCTAAAATAAATCCTAAATAATCATAGTGGATGAACACATACTTTAAATTCCTTATAAATTTCATAATATCTATTTCTTGTTCCTTATCAAGTATGGTCCTTTAGTATGAACAAATATTTGTCTGGTAGCTCTGGAGACTCGGTCAAACCTCTAATCTTACACATTCTTGCCTGCATCAGAAGAATCTAAGGAGTGAAAGGCTCAATGAGTAGAAACGTATGCATGAACATATACATTGCATGAGAATGTTATTTAACATTCCGTTGTAGCTTTTTTCCTCTCATTTACAAAATGGTTTGGAAAGTCAGCATTCAAGTCTTTCATTTTATTTCGATATGAATATATTTCTCAGCGAGTTACGTCTCATATACTTACTAATGTAGGTCATGTTGTAAAGCATGCTAACATTGGGGACTATGTCAAGGACAAAGTTCCAAGTTTGAAAAGTTTTATCAGTGAAGGAAATGCAGAACAAGAGTATAACATTCCATCCTTGGCAGCCTTATCAAGTGCTATGCGTTTGCTAGAAAGGTAGAAACTCTGTGCGTGTTTTGTTTATAGGTTCGGAGCAAAATTTTCAATCTGAATCAGGTCCACCATCCTTCTTATATCGGTTTCACTGCTTTAATGATAAAGTTTGAGATTTTTAATACCTTGCTGAATGACTTAAACCATGTTTTTTAGATACGAGTTCAAGATCAACCACGGTGAATGGATCAAAACAGTCAAGCCTGATTTAGGTCCTGGGATAGCAGAACGCATACGTGAAGCTCTCGAAGCGACGGATGAGAAAATCGATGTCTGTCGCAATGTAAATAACGAATTACGTGCAGCTCTCAGTGCTCTTCTTGGGGTACTCTCATCCTTTTTTTCATAATCCATAGTTCTACATTTTAAGGAGAGAAATTTTTTTTTTTTGAATTCTAACATATTTGGTCTAACAAGCAACTTGTAGAAAAATGAAGCAGACACTTTTCTTCTGAAGCATTACTTGTATAATTGGATTTATCATTGACTTGGATCGATCCCACAGGATTACGGTGTCCTTGCTATTCCTACGGTTCATGGACTGCCACCAACACTACAAACACCCGCAACCACACTGGCCGTATTTCGCGCTAGAGCGTTTAGCTTGTTATCAATTGCCGGAGTATCTGGATTTTGCCAGGTTCGTTCGTTGGTTCATTTGTTTTCATTCGCGTATTTAAGATTTGGCCATCTTTTGTTTTCCTGGAGAATCTCTTAAGTTGTTTCTGTAACTCAATAGGTAAGCATACCACTAGGGAAGTATGATAACCTTCCTGTGTCAGTTTCATTGTTGGCAAAACATGGCTCTGATGGGTTTCTGCTCAATCTGGTCGAGACTCTTTATGACACTCTCAATGAGCAGGTTGGATTTCACACAAGATGAGCTACTTAAGTTTCTTATATACATATATATATGTATGTATATATCTCATATATATGTGTTGATACCTTATGATATGAAATGTGATTTACTGCTATAACTAATGTATATACAGTGCAGAAACCTAGTCAAAATAAATGGATTTGTTTTAAGAGATTTGTCTCTCTTTAGCTTTCCCTATTTTTCAATTTTAGTCCCGAGGAATATAGGTTGTTTGACTTTATCCCTAAAACTTAAAATGTCGCATTATTAGTACCCGAGATTTTCAAACATTTCACTACCCCTCTAATCTTTATGATAGAAGGTGATGGAATGGAGCACGTGCGGCTCATATGATTGGAACGGGTATGGAAAACGCCCCAATAAGGATTTCTATAAGCGGGGTTGGGAAGGAAAGACATTTCCAACCCCATCTTGTCCTGTTGCTATCCCTAAAGTCCAAACAAGGATTTCTTATAAGTGGGGATGGGAAGGAAAAACATTTCCAACACCATCATGTCCCATTGTCATCCCTAAAGACTAAACAAGCATTTCTCGACCCTATATAAGCAAGGATGGAAAGGAAAAACATTTTCTATCCTACCCCTGTCTTGTTGCCATCCCTAAAGGCGAGCTTGTTCACAATTATACCAAAGTTTTTTTGTCAAATTCATATCCTACCATTCTGATCTTTCTTTCTTCTATTGGGTGTGTTTATGTGTAGGGAAATATTGGAAGTGTTCTATGTTGTAAGTTTGATGCATTTAAAGCTCACGATATTATTATAATACATCTCAAAATTTTTAGTTGTACATACATCTTATTTTTCTACCATTGACTGATGAAAAAAAAAAAATCCAAGGGATATGTGGGTCTTTTAAGCCTTTTTTTTATTATAAAATAAATGTCCAAGTTTTGTTAAATTAGATCCTTTATCCATATAATTATTTAGGCATGCCTATTTCTTCATATTTATATTTCAAATTCTATGAAGTTTATTTCTTTGCTACAGCTATAAAGAAATGTATTGAATCGATTCCTTTTAATGAATATATTCGATCGCAACTTTGAATATGGAATTCAAGGGGATCAAATAGGAAATGATACTCTAAATCATAGAACTATAATGAAATATTTGATCAACCAACATTTATCAAATTTGAAAAAGAGTAAGAAGAAATGGTTCGATCATCTTATTTTTATTTCTCGAAAGGAGAAATCCATGAATTGGGATCCTAATGCATATAGATACAAATAGTCCAATGGGAGCAAGAATTTACAGAAATATTTGGAACATTTTATTTCTAAGCAGAAGAGTTGTTTTCATATGGTCTAACTTGCCATACATTATCCTCGTTCTGTTCCGGATTGTAATTTTTAATAAAAAAACATAGCTCCATGAGCAAAAGCTCGTGTCATGATGAATCCTGCAATGTATTAGGAAAATTATCTTTTGAAAAATATTCAATTATTGATCGACTAATATCAATATGTATTTTTATCAATAAAATATTAATTGATTATGTTTAATCACTAACTAGTTTTATTGGTCACTGTCCATTTTTTCAAATAAAAAAAGTTGACATTATGCTCAAACTTGTGACGTACATGGAGAGAAAAGGCCTTTTGGAGATGCCCCATGTAACAAGAAAAGAGGCTAGGAAATCCAAGCGTGATCATGTATCTCCCAAAAAAAAAAAAAAAAAAAAAACAACGTGATTTTTAATAACATTAAAAGCAACGTGATATTAATAAAAGGATTGCGGAGAGAGTAAAAGGTAAGAAAACGTTATATAGCCTCGTTTCTATTCATAATTGGTCCTCTTGAGTTGACACTTATATGCATGTCCAAGTTATTTTTTACAATTTTTTTAAGTGCTTTTAAGATACTAAATGTTGATACATTATTGTGAGGCATCAATAATATTCAACACAATAAATTAATAGACAATGACTTTGAAAGTACAAGATACATAAATGAGTTATACTTTTTCTTAATTGTTATGATTAATATTATTGGTGTCGAGACATACACTTATATTTTTTATATGTACATAAACTTTTGTCATGTTTCACATTATTGGGATTTTGATATTATCTTACATTAACACTCTTTTTGGTAAAAGGGAAAGAAAAGAGGAAGGAAAGAAAACATACGAGGGTGAGCAAATATGAAGGAAAGAAAAGAAGTTACTTTCCTTTTATCTTGTTTGGAACAATAGGAGGAAAGAAAATATGCGATAAATTAAATGACTATTTTTTAATCATTTGATATTAATTTAGTATAAAAGCAAGAATAAAGGGTAATTTAACTATTTGTACAAGCTAAACAAGTTTTTCCTCTCAAAATCCCTCCACTTTTAGAGAGATAAAAATAGTAAAACTAATGAGTCCTTTTTTCTCTTCCCTCCACTTTTTTCTCATCCCAAGCAATCTAAAATCATTTTTCCCTTTAAAAAAAAAAAAAGAAAAGAAAAGAAAAAAACCTTCTGATCTTCTCTTTCCTCCTACTTTTCACATCTAGGAAAATTTTGATGGGCCATCCAAAAGCCTCAAAACTAATGGGCGTAGTTGTATTAGCCCAAGAGAATGGCTCACAGAAATGAAGTCATGGTCAACGCGTATGGGAGGTAGGTACTCCCACATCACTTCCACACTCAAAAACACATTTTATCAAAGAGAGATTTTGGAACCTCCATTCTTATTTAAAAATTTCCACTTAATTTGAGCACTACTCAAAAGACAAAACCTAATGCCTCCACTCAATCATGTGTTGGGACGGCAATAGGACAATCAGGAATGCTTTCTATCTTCATTCTCGACTCTCAAAATCATCTCTATCTCCATCTACATCCCTATTCCCGTCTAAAAAAAAGTGAAGTCACAACAATGATTTTCGTCTGAGTAGCATTACGAAAACTTGTTCCTTTTTTATTTATATAACTATACATGTATATATTATGTAACTTAAAACAAAAAATAAAAATTTTGCCATAAATTTAAACCAAAATCAAATGTTTTATACAACAAATTAAATTGTAAACTAATGTAAACTAAATCTTAGTAACAAATTGCAAAATAGCCCTTAAAAAATAACAAAGTGTGAAAACAAAAACAATGAATAACAATACTGACAAGTATTAACTATCAAAACGAACTAATAATTAACTTTTTTTAATTACCTTCTTCTTTTTACAGAAAAAAAATGTAGGTATTAATTACCTTTTTTTTTTTTTTTAAACTAAAGCAATCCAATAAAGTTTAGAAAATTATGTTAAAAGATGAAACCAAAAATATATATAAGAAAAAAAAATTTCATCACATAAAATGATCAACCCTATTACTTAGAAATTTAAAATAAAAAAAGCTCGTGAATTCTTTAACATAATTATTAAAATTGTTATAAGAATTAACGTGTCAGCAAAACACTTTTAATCGTTAATTTATCATTAAATTTTTCTTAAATTATCATAATATAATTCATTTATTATGGTTTTGAATTTTTTTTTTATTTTGAATTTGAGATGATTGAATTCAAACTCTACTTCTTTTTAAGGATTAGGTGTGAGGTGTGATACTAATGCTAGATTATATATACAATTATTGATATCATTTTGATTTGATCAAATAATTAATATTTGCTTATTTTAATTTGATGGTCAAAAGATAGCTAATTAGCACTTTATTTCGTTTTGTATTACAAATCTGTAAAAAGGGGGTGGGTTACTAAGAGAAAGGGAGAGCACGCGCCTATAGGCAAGCACGAGATTCATGACCAATTACATGGTGTCCTTTGTTTTATTGGGTATTTAACAGAGATGCTACTTAAATTTGTCACATTTTAAATTTTAAATTTTCACAATTTATCTAAGGAGCTTTTTAAATTGTTACTGCATATATACTAGCAAAATAATAATAATAATAATAATGTTGCAATGTATTTACATAACTTGGTTTTTCCATTAAATTTATTGCAAAAATTTTACATACGCTTTATGTAATCTCATTTCCAATCAAAAGTTTTAAAATCTAATACAAATTCTAATGCAAATCTTTCAAATAACCAAATTTAAATATTTAATTTAATACTTTTTTGTTGATATTGCATCTGAAATTGTTCTATTACGAGTTTATCATCGGAAACAATCTGGATGATACTCGTTACCATGTTTAACCTTGTTGATTCCCTTGATTCCGGTAGGAGTAAACAAGAAGTGCAAAGAAAAACAGTGGAAGCGATTAAAGAATAGTTCCAGTCATTGGTATATGATGCAACTAGGCCCTTTTAGCAACGCGAACTGATCGGTTTGTAAACGAAGTGGAATTGTTCCTTGCATCGGGTTTGAACGTCGAAGCCTATGATGCTGTTTACAAGCAGCAATTAGGTCGGAGTGCACACGGCATTACTAGTGAGGCTGAAGGAGAAGTCAGTGAACATACACCTGGACTCCCGTATTTGTACATCTTTGACGAGGACTATGATGAAAATGACTGAAAGTATCATCTTGTAACACTTGAAGTTTAACTTCTTAATGAGATGTCCTTTTGAAATGAGATTTTTACATAGTTGTCCTTGGTTCCGGAGTGAGAAAGTACTCAAAAAGCTAGTGTCTTAGTTAAGTGAAAATTGGTTCTTTTCAATTCTGCTACGTAATTTATGCAAATCTTTAGATGGCTTCAATTGTTTAACCTTTAAAAACTTAAAAATTATTTAAAAAAAAAAACAACAACAACAACAACAACTCAAGCAACATAGAAGTGGGGTCTCTAAGTGACTTATAAGTGTTACAAGTTTTTTTTCAATCAGCAATTACTTGGAAGTTATAATTTAGTGGGATCTATATATGAGTTTACTATTTTTCTCCTCCCAAATGCTATTATTGTCGATCTATCTTATAAGATTGTGTATGTCACTTGCTTGAATACCAAAAAAGAAAAAACTCAAGCGTCATAGATATGAAATAAAGTTACTCTCACTTTAATTAAACCTTTTTTATGCAAAATGCTCCTTTAGATGGGCTTTTAACCAACTTGTGTTAACCTTTAAAAAATAAAAATTAAAAAAAAAAAAAAAAAAAACAACAACAACTTAAGCAGCATAGAAGTGGGTCTCTAAGTGACTTATAAGTGCTACAAATTCTCTTTAAGTTCAGTAATTACTTAGGCCATATTTGGTGACTCAGTTTGGACTCAATTTTTTGAGTTCAAACTGAATTGATGTTGTTTGGAAGGCCATTTCATTCCCAACCCATAGTTGAACCATTGCACAGTAAACCAAACTTGGTTTACTGTGCGCGCAACCCTCCCTCTTGTTTTGTCTCACAGTGATTGATCACTGTGCACCCACCGCTTGTAGCTCCCCCCCTCCTCGCCATCTGCTGCTTTACAGTGGCTCGGTTGACTATCCTCCCAACCTCGCCCATCTGCTGCTTCACAATTCCTTGATTATTGTGCTTCTTCCTCTTTCCATGTGCTGCTTCGGTCGTTGATCCTCTTTCTTCATCCACCTCTATGTTCTGGGTTTTGAATCGAATATATTCAATTCCTATGGCCACAGGCTCCAGTAGCATTTTCCCTGAGAATTTGTCACATATGTAAGAGTCATTCTTGAACCATAATCGCCTCCATCTCTTCCCTTCGGTGGATTCCGGGGGGTGTATGAATGTTAGGGGTTTTCGCTCCCCTCTATCTAACTCGGCAAATCCGAGTATCATCCCCTTTGTCTCACCCATTGGAACCCACCGCACTCTAACTCACTAGTATCTAAAACCCAAACTCCCTAATTTCATTTCTAGGGTTTCTCTGCTTTGGGCTTCTATTCGAAGAAAGCCGGGGAAGTTGCGACACCACCGGGTCTATTCAATGGACTCTTGGATTAGGTATCGCTAGTGGCAGATGCTGCACCGACTGGGGTCCACGAAGCAAACTCAAATAAGAGGGCTCATTATCCACTATTTTCGAGTTCAGAAATCATCTCCCCAAGTCGTTGCTTCCTGCCATGATCCGCTGTCATCCACTGTATACTTATCCTGCGGCTCGAACTCAGTAACTCTAGTATAACTTATTCACCTATTGCTCAAACAAATTGGATTCATTCTCATATGTGTTGAGTGGATTTCATACCGGATTTGTTTGGATTTTTTGTTAAATATTTTTCGATGCCGAAACCGGATTTGTGTTGATTTTTTTATTGATTTTGGATGATGAAACCGGATTTGTGTGATGTTTATTCTAAGTATGGATGTTAAAACCAGATTTCTGTGGGGTTTTTGTTGATTTTGGATGCTGAAACAGTGGGGTTTTTGTTGATTTTTTCCTCATTGCATGCTCAAACCAATTTTTTGTTAATATTTTGGTAATTTGCATGCTCAAGCAGGTTTGGTTTGGATATTTGGGTAAGTTTGCATGCCTAAACATATTTATGATCGAGTTTTTTGTTATTTGCATGCTTAAACAGATATTGTTTGGACTTTTGGGTTAGTTTGCATGCTCAGACCAGTTTTGGGTTAATTTTTTGGTCATTTACAGCCTCAATAGCTTTCGTGTTTAGTTTTGGGTTAGTTTGCATGGTGAAACCAGTTTTGTACTAATCTTTTGGTCATTTGTGGCCTCAAACAGGTTTTGTGTTTAGTTTTGGGTTAGTTTGCATGGTGAAACCAGTTTTGTGTCAATTTTTTAGTCATTTGCAACCTCAAACACGTTTTGTTTTAGTTTTGGGTTAGTTTGCATGTTCAAACCAGTTTTTTGTTATTTTTTTGGTCATTTGTAGCCTCAAATAGGTTTTGTGTTTAGTTTTGGGTTAGTTTGCATGGTGAAACCAGTTTTGGGTTAATTTTTTGGTCATTTGCGGTCTCAAATAGGTTTTGTGTTCAGTTTTGGGTTAGTTTACATGCTCAAACTAGTTTTGGGTTAAATATTTGGTCATTTGCAGCCTCAAGCAGGTTTTTTGTTCAGTTTAGGTAGACTTATATGTCTTGCAACTGATACATTAGGGCACTTTTTCTTGTTTTCAGGTTTTAGACATTTTTTTAGGTTTATGTTGCTGTTTATGTGCAATTTTCCCATCTGTTTGGCTATTATGTAAAAAGCCTATTAACATAGATTGTAATTTTATCTGACTAGTAAGTCAGTAATCCGATATATATTGTCAGCTATCGATATATAAGTCCATGCTTGTTATTAAGGGGCTTAATTGTAGGTTATTCTTGCCATAAACTTGTTCAACCCCAAGCCCATGGTTTATATGCCATGGTAGCTGTATTTGTATTGGGTCATTGACATGCTTCAAATGAAATATGTCAATCAATTTATACTGAGCTAACTTCTCTTCCTTCTCGTACAAGTTTAAAGTATGTTTTTCTATTTTGGTTTTCGCTTTATTAAGGAAATGTCTCGCAAAGCATCAGGTGAGACGTACGTTTGGGATAACACAAAGGAAAAAAAATTCCTTAAAAAAATGGATGAGTTTTTGTCTTATAGTGGTGGTAAACATCCCTCCATACAAATTCTTGAATAATGTGCCGTTTAGTTTAATTCAGAATACTGTAGACTACCTACCTACATAATAAAATTATATCAAAAAAAAAAAAAAGAGGATGAAGAAAATATATAGGGGATGGAAGGCATTGCAAGTTCGCACCAGCCTTGGATATGATCCGTCGACCGATAAAGTCATTTGCTCGGATGATGCGTGACAGAGCTTTTATCCAAGTAATTGCATTGTCTAATATATGCCCTGCTAATTTAATTGTTTAACCACGTGACTAGTACACAAGGATGTTGATAAGATTTCATCTACAAGTTCACAAGGAGTGCAACCATCTCCACCATGAGGGGCTTTGCAACAAGGAGTTGTATTACAATGTTTTTGTAAAAAATCATGTTGCAAGTGTCTCGGGGTTTGGGTCAATTACGATGCAAGATGGCAGTACTCCATATGTCGACCCTGAAGTTTCTATGAACAACTCTGGAGCACATCTGGTATTAGAAGAGGAAATAACTCTGACAAACGATGTGCGGCAAGGCAACACCAGAAGAGCAGGCGGCAATACTGGTGCATCACAGTCTAGGGGTATTTTTGGTAAAAGAAAGCAAAGAGAAGCAACAGACGAGATTACTTACTCGGCAATGCAGGAAATAGTCAGTCATTTCCAT
The DNA here is from genome assembly GCA_025413025.1 of Ficus hispida. Lineage (NCBI taxonomy): Eukaryota > Viridiplantae > Streptophyta > Magnoliopsida > Rosales > Moraceae > Ficus > Ficus hispida. Next base: position 10,389,056 of record CM046363.1, read on the forward strand.
AGTCGATCGCAATCGGGTACCAGCAAAGAACAATCAAGCCAACTGGATCACTTGCTGATGTGCATGAATATTATGACTGAGACGGGTATTCCACTTGATCAGCGGACGATTATGTGGCACTACTTCGAGGCTCATCCACGGGTGCAACATACCTTCTATCAGCTTTCCGATGACGATAGGTGAGGCATTATTGCCTCCGTTGTTAAGTCCTAGTCGCTAGCGGTCGATTAAGTTTTAGTGTCTATAATTTTTTTTTATGTTCATTTTTTTAGACATAACATTGACATTAATACATTTATTAGATTCTGTTGATTTATTTATTTCATTTATGTTTCAACCTTTGATTATATTGTTAGTTACACGATTTTACCTAACATTCCCTCACATATTCCTATTTACGTAATGTTATGTTTTGCAGCAGTTGTGGAGAATAAAATTATTATATAACGACTTTGAAACGATTAGTTGAACGGAGTATAATGGTATTGGGCTAATTAAACTTGTTTTGGGAACAATTGATCTATACCAGGTAAAGAACCAAATTTAGCTCAGGTCACGTCATTCTCAATATGAATGAGTTTAGTTCCGCATCTGAACATGAAGAAGAGGACCAATCCTCAGAAAATGAGCTAAGCGACGATGACGGTTTTCTTGCAATGGCAGTCATTGTCGTGCTGTCAGTAGGTGTAACAGATGAAGAGATTCACAACCAATGTATAATTCAAGACTAACTGACAGCGCGTGTGTGGAAGAAATAATAAATGGACATTAAGAAATTATTCAAGATTTGATCAGTATGAAATCAGATACATTCAAAGCACCAAGTCACGTATTAGGTAGTATGGAAATATTGAGGCCAACTTGTAACATGAATGTCGACGAGCAGTTGTTCATTTTTTTAATCCATTTGTGCTCAAAGTGCAACGAACATACACATTTCTTATTTGTTCCAGTATTCTAGATAGACAACTTCACTTTGGTTCTTTAAAGTGTTTATGGCTATTTGTGCTCTAAAAGATGAATTTATCAGACCGCTCGACTACACAGAGGTTCAACCTTTGATTATGGAGCATTCCTACAAATATATGCCATGGTTTGATGTATGTTATCGATGTCATTGCATCATATGATCATATTAAAGATTCTAAAAAAATGGAAACTCCACTATTTTTTATTTAACACGTGTTATTAATGCTAGTAGCCATAATCAATATTTTCCTTCTTCATACAGGATTATATTGGCACTATAGATGGAACACACATACCATGTGTGTCATGGGAGGATAATTCTAAAGCATGGATTAATCGAAAAAGTGTGAACTCACAGAATGTACTGGCCGCCTGCTCATTTGATATGAAATTTACATATATGTTGGCCGGCTATAAGGGATCTTGTCATGATGCTAGAATGTTGGAAGAGACAATAGCATTTCATGGTTTTCCAATACCGCCACCTGATAAGATCATTTGTCACATGATATGACCGGTTTATAAATAATAAAGTAATTACAAAAATGTGTGATTGGTGTGGATAATGCGATTATACTTCGTAGGAAAATTTTACGTAGCCGATTTGGGATACGCGAATAAGGATTGTTTCCTTAGTCTATTTTGATGAAAAACGTATCATTTACCCGAATATCGAAAATGTCACGTCAGACTGGGCACTCGGAGTGAAGTATTTAACTACACGCACTCATCGCTGCGGAGTTGTATTGAGCGAACTTTTGGTGTATGGAAAGCTAGATTTAAAATACTTAAAGGCATCAACAATTATCCCATAGACAAACAAGTAATGATCCCAGTGACGTGTGCGATTGTTCATAATTTCATAAGGATAGTACAGGTTAGGGATCCTATCTTGAAGAGTATACGGCAGATGGTGTGCTGTAAGTAGACATGTCGATGTTAACACAGATTACGTGTTGGTCGATGGGGTCGATGATATAGGTCCAAGTACAGGAAGACAGCAAGATGCATCGAGGAGGGGTGCAATGAATCAACTGAGAGATGTGTTGGCTGATGATATGTGAGACATATATCAACGAAATCCATGGTATAAATTCACTTAAAATTAAGGCCAGTGTTCTCTATTTAAACTAGATTAGGGGGAGAATTTTTTGTTTTTTTGTTAGCACTTTTAGTTAGTAACTACGTAATTCTTATTGTTGTATTTTATGGCTATGTAAAAAATATTGTAAAAACTTTGATATATATCGTTGATGTGTGTTTTTATTTTAGTTTATTTTGTTTTTTTTTCATTTTTCCATTCACAACCGATAATGGCATGTTAACTTATCTTTTCAAGTTAAACTTTTTTACTCAAACTTTTTGCATCCAAGCACTCAACTCAAGTTAAACTTTTTAACTCAAACTTTTTACCAAATGCTCAACTCTAACTCTCAACTTAACTTATCTTCAACTCAATTTAAAATTTTAACTCAAATCGTTTCACCAAACGGAGGCTTTGAAGTTGTAATTCAATGAGGTCAATTTATTAGTTTACTATTTTTCTTCACCCAAACACTCTTGTTGTCGATCTGTCTCGTGAGATTGTGTATGTCACTTGCTTGCGTTGATACAAAAAAGAAAAAACTCAAGCAACATAGATATGAAATAAACTTACTGTCACTTTAATAATCTGTATATGAGATTAATATTACTTGAATGTTCATGAAGTTCACAAAATGGGCAATTTAGTATCTCTTGGAGTGTGATAGGTTGAATTTGTGGGTGAAACCGCGGAAAAATTCTCCAATAGGTACAAAAATAAACTAATAGACATAATTCTAAATCATCAGATTTTCATCAAATTTTATTAAAAATTATATTTTTCTCAATCTGAATTAGAAATACTTATTACTACTTATTTGGGTATTTAGCACTAATACCTCGTAAACTTATTATCCTTTAGCAAGTTGCCTCCCAAACTTTTATTTTGAAAATTTATCATATTAATTTGCTAAATTATTACAATATACTCGTTTTAGTTAATTTTATACCAAATAAAAGATTTGAAAATTGGAAGATTTGTATTAGATTTTGAAATTTTTGGTTGAAAATGAGTTTTTCCGTCTTCACATGAGACGTACGTGGGCTTTTCATAACCAATGTAACAAAAAAAAATGATTAATAAGGGGTGTATTGTAACAATTTAACCAGTTAAGAGCTAAATTGATAAAATTAAAAATTTGAGAGTTAGTTACCAAAAAATGATAAGTTTAGAGGGCATGGTGCTAAATACCTGCTTATTTTGTGTGTCACAGAGGAATTGTCCTGCTGATCTCTGATGGCATACCCATGAGGATAATTCAAGTTGAAATCACGTCCACACGACTTTTCGGAGTATTTAAGGATAGGGACCAACAAAAGACCACCCCTAATGGGCATGAACTAAAGGGTGTTGTCTTTCCCTGGGACATGAGTAGATTTGCTCTCCTCAAGTGGTATCAAAGTTGAAGTCAGAACTCGGATGGCGAGAGAGACTGATTATGGAGCTTTCACGGAGAAATTCCTTCTTCAACCTCACTCTTCCGAACATCATCTTCCCCTGAATTCCCTCACTTTTGCAGTCAAAGACATGTCAGTTCCTCTTCACTCTCTCTCTCTCTCTCTCTATTTATATATATATATATATATGTATTTATATATGTGTGTGTGTATATAATCTCTCAATATTCAGTTAATTTTTTACTGTGTTTTTTCTGATTATGTCATGTTTTCATATGATGGGTCAATCCAAATTCTTGGTTTTTTGTTATGTTCATGTGCCAATTTCAATGCTGGGTGTTCTTGAATTTGGTCGCCACTGTGTCTGTTTATGAGCTTTTGCAATTTACCAATTCAAGTTATGGGTTTTTTTTTTTTTTTTTGGATTTTTCAACTGGAAAACTTGGAAACAGATTTGATATGGAAGGACATGTGACTGGGTTTGGAAGTCCTGAGTGGGCGAGAACTCACCCGGCTGCCACGTCGACAGCTCCGGCTGTTCTGGCCATCCTAAGGGCCGGAGCTACATGTGTTGGCAGAACTGTCATGGATGAAATGGCATACAGGTTCGAATACTTCCGTTTCTATCAGCAAACTACGGTTGACACTGGTGTGGTTATTAGTACCTGTTGATGCTATATCGTATTTGATATCGACAATGCTATAAACTGAAGCTGCAAATTTTTTTTTTTTTTTCCTCTTTTTAATGTTGTTTTGCAATGTGATTTTGGCAGTATAAATGGAGAAAATATACATTATGGCACTCCCACAAATCCATGTGCACCGGATAGAATTCCCGGAGGATCTTCTAGTGGTTCAGCCGTTGCGGTTGGAGCAGGCCTTGTGGATTTCTCGTTAGGTAAGTTGTTCTCTCCTCTTATGATCTCATTGTGTTCATTGCTTTATTCTTAGTTCCGTGGAGCAAGAGTTTCTCCATTTTGTAGGAACCGATACCGGAGGAAGCGTGAGAGTACCTGCATCTTATTGTGGAATCTTTGGGTTTAGGCCTTCTCATGATGTGATTTCCACTTCCGGAGTTATTCCCCTGGCACAAAGCTTTGACACTGTCGGTAAGGAAATAGTAAGTCTAGTCAAGATAAGATCACTTTCACTATGCGCTTAATGATGCTTTCGTTTCCTTTCCAAGGACAAATTGTCCTTGTTTTGGCACTCTCTAATACTGACCAATTCTTTTGACACCGACTTCTGGTTTATAGGATGGTTTGCTAGGGACCCAGTGCTTTTGAAGAGAGTTGGAAGTGTAATACTCCAACTGCCGAATCTAGAATCTGCGAGACCTGCCCAGTTGATCATTGCAGAAGACTGTTTCCGGCTTTCAACTATTCCAGGCAATCAAGTGGTAGATGGTCTTACTAAATCCGTTGAGAAGTTATTCGGGGGTGAGTAAGTTGGTCTAGTTTGTACAAGTATTGCTGCCGGTCCAAGACAGATGAGAGAAGTAGAGAGAAAAGAAGAAAGAAAGAGAGAAATGAAAGAGGAATTATAGAGAGAAGAAACTTAAAATAAATCCTAAATAATCATAGTGGATGAACACAAACTTTAAATTCCTTGAAAATTTCATAATATCTATTTCTTGTTCCTTATCAAGTATGGTCCTTTAGTATGAACAAATATTTGTCTGGTAGCTCTGGAGACTCGGTCAAACCTCTAATCTTACACATTCTCACATGCATCAGAAGAATCTAAGGAGTGAAAGGCTCAATGAGTAGAAACGTATGCATGAACATACACATTGCATGAGGATGTTATTTAGCATTCCGTTGTAGCGTTTTTCCTCTCATTTACAAAATGGTTTGGAAAGTCAGCATTCAAGTCTTTCATTTTATTTCGATATGAATATATTTCTCAGGGAGTTACGTCTCATATACTTACTAATGTAGGTCATGTTGTAAAGCATGCTAACATTGGGGACTATGTCAAGGACAAAGTTCCAAATTTGAAAAGTTTTATCAGTGAAGGAAATGCAGAACAAGAGTATAACATTCCATCCTTGGCAGCCTTATCAAGTGCTATGTGTTTGCTAGAAAGGTAGACACTCTGTGCGTGTTTTGTTTATAGGTTCGGAGCAAAATTTTCAATCTGAATCAGGCCCACCATCCTTCTTATATCGGTTTCACTGCTTTAATGATAAAGTTTGAGATTTTTAATACCTTGCTGAATGACTTAAACCATGTTTTTTAGATACGAGTTCAAGATCAACCACGGTGAATGGATCAAAACAGTCAAGCCTGATTTAGGTCCTGGGATAGCAGAACGCATACGTGAAGCTCTCGAAGCGACGGATGAGAAAATCGATGTCTGTCTCAATGTAAATAACGAATTACGTGCAGCTCTCAGTGCTCTTCTTGGGGTACTCTCATCCTTTTTTTCATAATCCATAGTTCTACATTTTAAGGAGAGAAATTTTTTTTTTTTTAATTCTAACATATTTGGTCTAACAAGCAACTTGTAGAAAAATGAAGCAGACACTTTTATTCTGAATCATTACTTGTATAATTGGATTTATCATTGACTTGGATCAATCCCACAGGATTATGGCGTCCTTGCTATTCCTACGGTTCATGGACTGCCACCAACACTACAAACACAATTTCGCGCTAGAGCGTCTAGCTTGTTATCAATTGCCGGAGTATCTGGATTTTGCCAGGTTCGTTCGTTGGTTCATTTGTTTTCATTCGCGTATTTAAGATTTGACCATCTTTTGTTTTCCTGGAGAATCTCTTAAGTTGTTTCTGCAACTCAATAGGTAAGCATACCACTGGGGAAGTATGATAACCTTCCTGTGTCAGTTTCATTGTTGGCAAAACATGGCTCTGATGGGTTTCTGCTCAATCTGGTCGAGACTCTTTATGACACTCTCAATGAGCAGGTTGGATTTCACACAAGATGAGCTACTTAAGTTTCTTATATACATATATATATGTATGTATATATCTCATATATATGTGTTGATACCTTATGATATGAAATGTGATTTACTGCTATAACTAATGTATATACAGTGCAGAAACCTAGTCAAAATAAATGGATTTGTTTTAAGAGATTTGTCTCTCTTTAGCTTTCCCTATTTTTCAATTTTAGTCCCGAGGAATATAGGTTGTTTGACTTTACCCCTAAAACTTAAAATGTCACATTGTTATTACCCGAGATTTTCAAACGTTTCACTACCCCTCTAATCTCTATGATAGAAAATGTTAAAAAGGTGATGAAATGAAGCATGTGAGGCTCATAGGATTGGAACGGGTATGGAAAACGCCCCCAACAAGGATTTCTATAAGCAGGGATGGGAAGGAATACATTTCCAATCCCATCTTGTCCTGTTGCCATCCCTAAAGTCCAAACAAGGATTTCTTATAATTGGGGATGGGAAGGAAAAACATTGCCCACCCCATCATGTCCCATTGTCATCCCTAAAAGCTAAACAAGCATTTCTCGACCCTATATAAGCGAGGATGGGAAGGAAAAACATTTCCAACCCTAACCCTATCTTGTTGCCATCCCCAAAGGCGAGCTTGTTCACAATTATACCGAAGTTTTTTGTCAAATTCAAATTCTACCATTCTGATCTTTCTTTCTTCTATTGGGTGTGTTTATGTGTAGGGAAATATTGGAAGTGTTCTATGTTGTAAGTTTGATGCATTTAAAGCTCACGATTTTATTATAATACATCTCAAAAGTTTTAGTTGTACATACATCTTATCTTTCTACCATCATTCACTGATGGGAAAAAAAAAAATAATCCAAGGGATATGTGGGGTTTTTATGCGTTTTTTTGAAAATAAATGCCCAAGTTTTGTTAAATTAGGAAAATTATCCTTTTAAAAAATGTTCAATTACTGATTGACGAATATCAATATGTATTTTTATCAATTAAATACTAATTGATTATGTTTAATCACTGACTAGTTTTAATGGTCACTGTCCATTTTTTCAAATAAAAAAAGTTGACATTTAAAAAAAAATAAATGTTCAAACTTGTGAGGAACGTGGAGAGAAAAGGCCCTTGGACAATCCAAACGTGATCATATAAACGTGATATTAATAAAAGGAAAACGTGATATTAATAAAAGGTAAGAAAACGTTATATAGCCTCATTTCTATTCATAATTTGTCCTCTTCAATTGACACTTATATGCATGTCCAAGTTTTTTTTTACAATTTTTTTTTAAAGTGATTTTAAGCTATGAAATTTTGATAAAATGTTGTGAGGCATTAATAATGTTCAACACGATAAATTAATAAATAGTGATTCTGAAAGTATAAGATACGAAAATGAGTTATACTTTTTCTTAATTGTTATGATTAATATTATTGGTACCGAGATGCACACTTATATTTTTTTTATATATGTATATAAATTGTTGTCATGTTTCACATTATTGGGATTCTGATATCATCTCACATTAAGACTCCTTTTGTTAGAAGGGAAAAAAAAAGAGGAAGGAAAGAAAACATGCGAGGGTGAGCAAATATGAAGGGAAGAAAAGAAGCTGCTTCCTTTTATCTTGTTTGGAATAATAGGAGGAAAGAAAATATGTAATAAATTGAATGACTATTTTGTTAATCATTTGATAATAATTTACAGGCTGTTTGGGGGACACGTTCGAACTAATATTTTGGAGTTCAAGTTGAACTCACATCGTTTGCTCTGACGGTTTGGTTCGAATTTGATTTTGAACCGTTACACAGTAAATCGGAGTGGGTTTACTGTGAATCACGTCCCTCACACTCCACTCTCATCGCCACTGTGCCCTCTCGCCGTACCTGACGCGACCTCCTCGCCTTGTCGGTTCTCGCTGGTTCTGGGTTGCTTGTCGTTTCCCAGTACCCCCATGTGCAGCTTTGGTCATTCTTCCCTTTTCTCTGCTGACCCTCTGCGTTCTGGAAGGGAATCGAATATATTCCCTTCCTTGTGGGTTGCAGTTTGCAGGTGCCCGATTCGACATATGTTTAGGTTCTGTAGCCATATCTAGGTCTCCATCTCTTCACATCCGGCTGAATCCAGAATCGCCTTCTGTTGAGGCTTAGATTCCGAACCGTTTCAAAATCCCTTAATCCCTAATTTTGGTTCTAGTGTATCTCCCTTTTGGGGTTCTTTTGGAATCCGGCCTGGAAACTCATTTTTCGGGCGACTGTGGGAACGTCGGCCTCGTTTGAATCTATCTTCGCCGGTGGCAGATGCGGCGCCGACTGGGGTCCGCAAAGCAGGCTCGAAGACAACGATTGATTAGCCACCATTTTCGGGTTCGGAAAGAATCTGTCCGAGCCATTGCTTCGTGCCCTGATCCGCCAGCCTCCACCGTGTACTCCTCATCCGGGTCAAACTCGATTACCGCAGTATGCTTTCTTAAACTTTGTCCAAAATTATTCATTGTCAACTACACGATGGTGTTATCGAATTCGGGTTTGGGTGGGGATTTTGTGTTTATTTCGTTTGATAAGCTTAAACTGGGAAATGGAAACGTTTGGCCATTAAGTTTGGCCTTATGATTCTGTTCAGATTGAGTTCCAAGTTTATTATCCATGGGGACCGGTTTGGTAAGGTAACTCATGTTGTTGTTGAAGAAAAATATCAAATCGCTTTATTTTGGACGATGTGTGTGGTTTTGCACCAAATTTGGGAATTCTGAAGTTTGTTGGATCCAAGTCTTGTTTGTGTATGTTTGGAATGACTTTGGTAAATGCTGGTTTTTTTGGATTTTGGTGTTTTGGAAACGTTGTTTACCTCCATTTGGAACTGCCTGATGCACCTATGTGCTGTTTTTTTAAATACTGGGATTTAGGCAATGTGACACACCAAATTTGACCTTTTTGGCCCAAAATGAACCCAAATCCCCCAAATGCTGGTTTTGTTGGATTTTGCTGTGTTGGAAACGTTGTTTACCTCCATTTGGAACTGCCTGATGCATCTATGTGCTGTTTTTTCACAGAATGTGGGATTTAGGCAATGTGACACACCAAATTTGACCTTTTTTGGCCCAAAATGAACCCAAATCCCCCAAATGCTGGTTTTGTTGGATTTTGCTGTGTTGGAAACGTTGTTTACCTCCATTTGGAACTGCCTGATGCATCTATGTGCTGTTTTTTTTTACAGAATGTGGGATTTAGGCAATGTGACACACCAAATTTGACCTTTTTTGGCCCAAAATGAACCCAAATCCCCCAAATGCTGGTTTTGTTGGATTTTGCAGTGTTGGAAACGTTGTTTACCTCCATTTGGAACTGCCTGATGCACCTATGTGCTATTTTTTTACAGAATGTGGGATTTAGGCAATTTGACACACCAAGCGGTGATCGACCTCAGTTTCTGGTTTTTTGCCAATTTTTATGAACTTGACCCTTTTGTTTGCCATTAAACCTTCTGTTTGGCAATGATGATAAATGATTCTAATTATTGATTAGAATTTCATATGACTGGTGCGTTACTAACCCGATATCATTTAGGTAGTTACCGGTTTGTTATGCCATGGTTGTTGCCATGGTATCGGGTCGGTGACATGCCTCGTATGGAATATGTCGATAAATACAATCTGAGCCAACTTTACGTTCCACTCGTTGACTTCTTTAGTACAAATTAAGAGTTTATTTTTTTATTCTTTAAGGAAATGCCCCGCAAAGGATCCGGTGATCAGTACGTTTGGGATCAGGCGAAGGAGAAATTATTCCTTGAAAAACTAGACGACTACTTGTCCTCAACTGGCGGGAAGCAACCAAGTAGTAGCATTCTTGCGTTATGGGCCAACGAGTTTAATACTCGTTTCGGCGGGGTCCCAGCTTTCGGATCAACGTTGTCAACCAAAAAAGAACGCATGAGGAAAATCTATAGGGGTTGGAAGGTGTTGCAAGTACAAACCGGCCTTGGTTATAATCCGAACACGGATACAGTTGTTTGCTCGGATGAAACATGGCAGAGCTTCCTCAAAGTATTTCAACTTTTTAGCGTTAAAATTTATAATATTGTTTTCGTTGACCAATACATCCGGAACCTTAAAATGTTTATCGTTTGGCCATTTTCAGGATAACAAGGAGTGTACCCATCTCCGCCACGAGGGGCTTCGCAATAAGGCCTTGTATTTCAATGTTTTTGAAAAAAACCATGCAGCAGGTGCCTCGAGATTCGGATCTGTGTCAATGGGAGGAGGAAGTGCGTCACCGTACGAATTTGATTTCTCCATGGACCAGTCTGCAACACATCCGGTCTTAGAGGAGGAAATTAATCCGACAATAGGTCCACAAAGCCGGGCTAACACGCGAGGTGGGAACGCGGAATGCAGTCCATCGCGGTCACGGGGGAGTACTGGGAAGCGGAAGCAACGTGACGCGACGGATGAGATGACATTCTCGGCCATGCAAGAAATTGTTAACCATTTCCGCGGCCGCTCGCAATCGGCGAATAGTAGTGAGCACAACACCCAGAAAGATCACATATTGGACTGCATGAATATCATGAAGGAGATGGGTATTCCACAATATCAGAGAACGATAATGTGGCACTACTTCGATTCGCATGAGCGGCTTCAGCGACCTTTCTGCCTGCTTGATGACGACGACCGACGGGGCATTATTGACTCTGTTGTGGCCTCCCAGATGCCACCGCCTAGTTGACCAGAATGTTGGATTTTGCTGTTTTTTCCTTGTTTTAGTTTTTGTACGACAAACATTGACATTTAATGTTTTACTGTTTGTGAATTTGAATCGTATTTACGTCTTGTATTTATAAGCATTTGTAAACTATTGTTCGAATTGTGTATTAATGTCCAACATGCTCGGATGAACGTCCAATTTCCTACGTCAGCAACCAACATCGACCATGTGAAATTTTTTAAATTGATAAATTTAAAACACCTGAAGGAAATACAATTTATTTATTTATTTAAATAGATATAAATAAAGGCCGAGAAAATTAGTTAAGAATTCGACGGTTAAATGTAAACATGAATGTTACTAATATGATTTCATATCTCCAAATTTAATCTTCAACGGGTAAAATAGTGAAGTTTCCAACGACGACAAAAGACTGAAATGAACAGGTCAGGTTCCGCACACGAACATGAAGATGACACCCAACCCTCAGCTAGCGAACAACGCAACGACGACGACATTCTTGCACTAGCAGTGGTGGCAGTTGCAAATAGTCGCCGCCATAGGCGACGAGTTCCACAACCAATGCATAATTCAATCCTAACTGGCAGCATGCGTGTGGAGGAGATCTTAAATGGCCACGATGACGTCATTCAAGGAATGATCAGTATGAAATCGTCGACATTCAGAGTACTAAGTAACCTATTAGGTAGCCGGGAATTGTTGAAGCCGACGTATAACATGAATGTTAACGAGCAGTTATTTATTTTTCTGGCTATTTGTGCGCGAGGAGCGACAAACCGTCACGTTTCGTATTTATTCCAGCATTCTAAAGAAACAACATCACGTTGGTTCTTTCAAGTGTTGAAGGTTATTTGTGCGTTGAAGGACGAATTCATCCGACCACCTGACTACATGGTGGTCCAAAATTTGATAAATGAGCAGGCGGGCAAATATCGGCCATGGTTTGATGTACGCATTACTTAATCCCTAATATTGTTTTTTATCGCTTAACAATTTCATTTGACTCGTAATAAAGGTCCGCAAAGTGAATAAGCTAATGGATTGTGCAGGGTTGTATTGGTGCTATTGATGGGACACACGTCCCCTGTGTCCCGAAGCGCGAGAATGCTGATGGTTGGATTAATCGAAAAGGGTTTCACTCGCAGAATATTTTGGCGGCATGTTCCTTTGACATGAAATTCACATACATGTTGGCGGGATATGAGGGATCATGCCATGATGCCAGAATGTTGGACGATGCAATAGCATTCCATGGTTTCCCAGTACCCCCGCCAGGTAAGCGTCCATTGTTAAAATAATGTATTATTTACATTTACGGTTTTGGGGTTAAATTTATTGGTTAATTTCGTCTCATATTGTGATGTTTATGTTGCAGGGAAATTTTACTTAGCAGATTCCGGCTACGCCAATAAGGATGGTTTCCTAAGCCCATTTAGGCGGGAGACGTATCACTTACCGGAATATCGACGACGTCGTGACAGGCTAGGCAATCGCAGGGAGGTGTTTAACTACACGCATTCTTCGCTTCGGAATTGCATTGAACGAACATTTGGTGTCTGGAAGGCAAGGTTTAAAATACTTAAAGGCATCAACAGCTATCCGATGGAGAAACAAGTCATGATTCCGGTGGCGTGTGCGGTTATACATAATTTCATAAGGATGGTGCAGGTTGGGGATCCAGTACTAGAAGAGTATGGAGCTGATTGTGTGCCTGTACGTGGGAACGACGACGTTAACGCGGATTACGTATTGGACGACGGGGTAGAAGATAATATGCCCAGCACAGCAACGACCCAACATGGATCGAGTACAGGAGCGATGAATCAGATGAGAGAAAGAATTGCGGATGCTATGTGGGAACGATACCAATCATATCCATGGTATAGAATCACGTGAACGTAACCAACTCTTCTATCTTCGCTGCTAGAGTGGGAATTTTGTGCGAAACAAGAATAATATTGATGATTTTGACATTACAAACAATGTACTTGTTGTTTGGGTATAATATTACAAACAAATTGTAATGGCAAATATTTCGCATTCTCAAATTTTCAAGTTCAACCTTATTATTTTGGCATACAGTCAGCTTATCCTAATTTTATTTACTAAAATATATGATATCAGCCTAAAAAAAATCCAAAAAATTGATTCCTATCACTTTTCTTAACAGCCAAACAAGGTCCTTGTTTTTTTAAATTTCCACTCAACTTAAACTTTTCCACCAAACACTCAACTCAACTTAAACTTTTCAACTCAAACTTTTTACCAAACACGTACCATTTAAACTCAACTTATCTCAACTCAAACTGAACTTAAAAATCTTAACTCTAACTGGTGCACCAAACAGACCCTTAGTATAAAAGCAAGAATAAAGGGTAAGTTAACTATTTGTACGAGCTAAATAAGTTTTTCTTCTCAAAATCTCACCGCTTTTAGTGAGATAAAAATAGTGAAATTAATCGGTCCTTTTTTCTCTTCCCTCCACTTTTTTTTCTCATACCAGCAATCTAAAATCATTTTTCCCTAAAGAAAAAAAAAAAAAAAAAAAAAAAAAAAACTTTCCAGTCTTCTCTTTCCTCGTACTTTTCACATTTATCAAACATAACATGAAGGACCGGTACAATTATTATAGAACAGATTCTTCATTGAAAAAAAAAAAAAAAAAAAGTCATAAAGTCTCCTATCAGCTAACAAAAAAAAATTATTCATAAAAAAATTTCTACAGAAAGAAAGAATATATATATATATATATATATAAGTCTCCTAACATCTAAAAACACACTCCCCTCAAAAAAAAAAAAAAAAAAAAAAACACGTTTTGCTGTCGGGAAAATTTGATGGCCCATCCAAAAGCTACAAAACTAAAGGGCCCAGTTGTATTAGCCCAAAAGAATGGCTAACATGGATGAAGTCATGGTCAACGCGTATGGGAGATAGGTACTCCCGCATCACTTCCACACTCAAAAACACGTTTTATCAAAGAGAGATTTTGGAACCTCCATTCTTATTTAAATATTTCCACTTAATTTGTGCACTACTCAAAAGTCAAAACCAAATGCCTCCACTCAATCACATGCAGAACACATGGACAAAAATAGGACAATCGGAATGCTTTCTGATCTTCATTCTCGATTTTCAAAATCATCTTCATTCACATTCCTATCCTCATCTAAAAAAAAGTGAAGTTACAGGCAATGATTTTCATCTAAGTAGCATTTCTAAAACTTGTTCCCTTATATATATATATATATATATATATATATATATAACTATACATGTATATATTATGTAACTTAAAACAAAAAAATAAAAATTATGCCATAAATTTAACCAAAATCAAATGTTTTATACAACAAATTAAATTGTAAACTAAATCTTAGTAACAAATCGCAAAATATCCCTTGAAAAATTACAAACTAATAATTAACAATGAATAACAATAGTGGCAAGTATTAACTATCAAGACTACGAACTAATAATTAACAATACTGGCAAGTATTAACTATCAGGACTACGAACTAATAATTAACTTTTTTTAATTGCCTTCTTCTTTTTAGAGAAAAATGGAGGTATTCATTACTTTTTTTTTTCTTTTTCTTTTTTTTACACTAAAACAATCCAATAAAGTTTAGAAAATTATGTTAAAAAGATGAAACTAAATATATATATATATATATATATATAATTTCATCACATAAAATGATTAACCCTATTACATAGAATTTTAAAAATAAAAAAAGTTTGTGAATTCTTTAACAGAATTATTAAAATTGTTATAAGAATTAACGTGTCGGCAAAACACTTTTAATCATTAAATTACCATTAAATTTTTCTTAAATTATGATAATTTTATTCATTTATTATGGTTTTGATTTTTTTTTTTTTTTGAATATGAGATGAGTGGATTCAAACTTTACTTCTTTTAAAGGAGTTAGGTGTGATATTACTGTTAGGTTATGTATTCAATTACTGATATCATTTTGATTTGATTAAATAATTAATATTTGCATCTTTTAATTTGATAGTCAAAAGATAGCTAATTAGCACATTATTTTCGTTTTGTATTACACATCTGTAATGAAAAAAAAGGGCGGGTTACTAAGAGAAAAGGCGAGCACGCGCCTAAAGGCAAGCACGAGATTCATGGTCAATTACATGTTGTCCTTTGTTTTAGGGTTAATTTCACTTTTAACACTTGTAGAATAAATAATATTAAAAATAGTATTACTTTTTTTCCCTTCATTATTAACATTTAAAGTGGAACCTAGTAGCATTTAATGTATATCAAATTACAGGTTTACCCTCATCTCCTACATACTCAAAATCTATCTCCCTCGCATGGCCCAAAAAACTTTTTCAAACCAACATGTACAGTGTTTTAGAGAGAGAAAACTGAAATCTAGAGAGAGAAAGAGTCACCACGCACCGGAAACTTATTTCTTTTTTCACTTTTCCGCCTAGCCCCCCCCACCCATTTTGAAACCCAAATCTTCATATAATAGAGAGAAATTTTCATCTACAGAGAGAAACTTCCATTTAGAGAGAGAAACTTTCATTTAGAGAGAGAAACTTCCATCGAAAGTTTTTTGTTTTTTAAATCTAACATTTTTGACCATTTTTAAGTAAAGGTCATAACTATTATGACCATCCGGTCATAACCGTTATGACCTATGTTTAAAAATGGCCAAAAATGTTATCTTTAAAAAAAAAAAAAAAAAAAAAAACTTTTGCTGGATTTATAAAAAAAAAAAAGGTCATAATCATTATGACCGGATGGTCATAATGATTATGACTTTTACTTAAAACTGGTCAAAAATGTTATCTTAAAAAAAAAAAAAAAAAACTTTCGCTGGATTTATTTAAAAAAAAAAGGTCATAACCATATTGACCGGATGGTCATAATGTTTATGACCTTTACTTAAAACTGACCAAAAATGTTATTATAAAAAAAATCGAAAAAAAAAAACTTTCACTGGATTTATAAAAAAAAAATGGTCATAACCATATTGACCGGATGGTCATAATGGTTATGACCTTTACTTAAAACTGGCCAAAAATGTTAACTTAAAAAAAAAAAAAAAAAAAAAAAACTTTCGCTGGATTTATAAAAAAAAAAAAATGGTCATAACCATATTGACCGGATGGTCATAATGGTTATGACCTTTACTTAAAACTGGCCAAAAATGTTATCTTAAAAAAAAAAAAAAAAAAAAAAAACTTTCGCTGGATTTATAAAAAAAAAAATGGTCATAACCATATTGACCGGATGGTCATAATGGTTATGACCTTTACTTAAAACTGACCAAAAATGTTATGTTAAAAAAAAAAAAAAAACTTTCGCTGGATTTATAAAAAAAAAAAAAATGGTCATAACCATATTGACCGGATGGTCATAATGGTTATGACCTTTACTTAAAAACTGACCAAAAATGTTATCTTAAAAAAAAAAAAAAAAAACTTTCGCTGGATTTATAAAAAAAAAAAAAAAAAAAGCTCATAACCATTATGACCGGATGGTCATAATGATTATGACTTTTACTTAAAACTGATCAAAAATGTTATCTTAAAAAAAAAAAAAAACTTTCGCTGGATTTATAAAAAAAAAATGGTCATAACCATATTGACCGGATGGTCATAATGGTTATGACCTTTACTTAAAACTGACCAAAAATGTTACCTTAAAAAAAAAAAAAACTTTCACTGGATTTATAAAAAAAAAAAAAAAATGGTCATAACCATATTGACCGGATGGTCATAATGGTTATGACCTTTACTTAAAAACTGACCAAAAATGTTATCTTAAAAAAAAAAAAAAAAAACTTTCGCTGGATTTATAAAAAAAAAAAAAAAAAAAGCTCATAACCATTATGACCGGATGGTCATAATGATTATGACTTTTACTTAAAACTGATCAAAAATGTTATCTTAAAAAAAAAAAAAAAAACTTTCGCTGGATTTATAAAAAAAAAAAATGGTCATAACCATATTGACCGGATGGTCATAATGGTTATGACCTTTACTTAAAACTGACAAAAAATGTTATCTTAAAAAAAAAAAAACTTTCACTGGATTTATAAAAAAAAAAATGGTCATAACCATATTGACCGGATGGTCATAATGGTTATGACCTTTACTTAAAACTGACCAAAAATGTTATCTTAAAAAAAAAAAAAAACTAGTCATAACGGTTATGACCATCCGGTCATTATGGTTATGACCAATTTTTTTTTTTATAAGTGCAGCGAAAGTTTTTTTTTTTTAAGATAACATTTTTGGTCAGTTTTAAGTAAAGGTCATAACCATTATGACCATCCGGTCAATATGGTTATGACCATTTTTTTTTTTTATAAATCCAGCGAAAGTTTTTTTTTTTTTTTTAAGATAACATTTTTGGTCAGTTTTAAGTAAAGGTCATAACCATTATGACCATCCGGTCAATATGGTTATGACCATTTTTTTTTTTATAAATCCAGCGAAAGTTTTTTTTTTTTTTAAGATAACATTTTTGGTCAGTTTTAAGTAAAGGTCATAACCATTATGACCATCCGGTCAATATGGTTATGACCATTTTTTTTTTATATAAATCCAGCAAAAGTTTTTTTTTTTTTTTAACATTTTTGGTCAGTTTTAAGTAAAGGTCATAACCATTATGACCATCCAGTCATAATGATTATGACCATTTTTTTTTTATAAATCCAGCGAAAGTTTTTTTTTTTTTTTAAGATAATATTTTTGGCCATTTTAAGTAAAAGTCATAACCATTATGACCATCCGATCATAATGGTTATGACCATTTTTTTTTTTATAAATCTAGCAAAAGTTTTTTTTTTTTTTAAGATAACATTTTTTGTCATTTTTAAACATAGGTCATAACGGTTATGACCGGATGGTCATAATAGTTATGACCTTTACTCAAAAATGGCCAAAAATGTTAGATTTAAAAAAAAAAAAAAAAACCTTTCAATGGAAGTTTCTCTCTCTAAATGAAAGTTTCTCTCTCTAAATGGAAGTTTCTCTCTGTAGATGAAAATTTCTCTCTATTATATGAAGATTTGGGTTTCAAAATGGGTGGGTGGGCTAGGCGGAAAAGTGAAAAAAGAAATAAGTTTCAGGTGGATGGTGACTCTTTCTCTCTCTAGATTTCAGTTTTCTCTCTCTAAAACACTGTACATGTTGGTTTGAAAAAGTTTTTTGGGCCATGCGAGGGAGATAGATTTTGAGTATATAGGAGATGAGGGTAAACCTGTAATTTGATATACATTAAATGTTACTGGGTCCCACTTTAAGTGCTAATAATGAAGGGAAAAAATAGTACTATTTTTAATATTATTTATTTCACAAGTGCTAAAAGTGAAATTAACCCTTTGTTTTATTGGGTATTTAACAGAGATGCTACTTAATCTTGTCATGTTTTAAATTTTGAATTTTCACAATTTATCTAGTGAATTTTTTAAATTATTACAATGTATATACTAGCAAAAAAAAATTTTTTTTTTGCAATGTTTTTACATGACTTGATTTTTCCATTAAATTTATCACAAAAATTAAATATACGCTTTATGTGACCACATTTTCATTAAAAGTTTTAAAATCTAATATAAATCATAATGCAAATCTTCCAAATAACCAGATTTAAATCTATTATTTAATATAAAAATAACTAAATGGGATGCATTAGAACAGTTTAACAAATTCAGAAGATAAATTATCAAAATAAAAAATTTAGGAGGCAAGTTATAAAATAATAACAAGTTTGAAGGCATCAGTGATAAATGCATTTGTTGAGTCCACATCTACTGTTTTTTTTTTCAAACCCACATTCTTTGTCTAATTTTGATGTCCCAATTGATATCTAATCAATTATATATTGAACATATTATTGAAGAAAATTAGATTTTAAGATGCAAAAATCAATTAAAAATATTTAAAACTCTTTAAAACGACTATGACATAATATTATGGTTAGAAGCTATTCGAGACATCAAAAATTCGACAGAAGATTTGAATTTCTCATCTTCCTATCTGAATGGATGTCCACAACACTTATCAAGTTGTTTAAAATTTTGAAAAATTAGGATGAGTGGTCATTTTTAGTCTGATCTAATAGATGACTAATTTTTTTTATTTAACAAAAATAACCATTAGTTATTGTTTCTAGATTTGGTCAATCAATAATTGACAAATAGTTTATCAGTGATTAATTATGATATTATGGTCAATTGGTGATTAAATACGGTCAATAATTGATTGACCAAATTAAAAATATCATATGGTTAATAATTGATTAACCATTTAAGAAAATTGATAGATCATTTTTAAAAAAAATGACGTTTTAAGTAACTTTTAAAAACTTCGGCCATTTGCTAAAAAATTTATTAAAAAAATGTTATTTACCTCTAAATCCTTAAAAAATTTCGTATTTAGCATTTTTTTTATGTGTCTAAATTCTTAAATTTAGATAATATGATCTACCACTAATAAATGATAGTCAATGAGACATGAAATCTGAAAAAATATCTTCCTCTATTTTGTCAATCAAGTTGATTTGGAGGCCAATAATTAAAAAGAGTAAACGAAACCAAACAAATCGAATCGAAACGGATCAGAACAATCGGATGATGAACCTTTCAATATAGAAAAGTGAGAATCAAGATCTGTTATTCTGAATTTTCTTTCTTATTGATCGTCCCCTCGATAATATTATGTTATATCATCTGAATTTAATAATTTAATCAAATAAAAAATATTATATATTTAAAATTCTTGAATAAATTAATGATTTATCAAAAATTTAGTGAGTGAATAATTTTGGGACAGAAAAATGGATAGCGGATTTGAACTCCAAAAGTGGGGGCGTGGGGTTGTTGAAACGAAACGAGTGGATGGTGAATTTTGTCAAAGACAAACAGTGTTGTTGTCTTTGTAGTTGTTGTTATTGTTGGGTGGGGGGGGGGGGGGGGGGGGGGGGGGAGGGGTGGTGGTGTGTACTCGGAGTTCAAAGGAGCCTTCCTTTAAATAATGATTATTATTATTATTATTATAAGTAATATAATTATCTAAGC
This sequence comes from Ficus hispida, assembly GCA_025413025.1. Taxonomy (NCBI): domain Eukaryota; kingdom Viridiplantae; phylum Streptophyta; class Magnoliopsida; order Rosales; family Moraceae; genus Ficus; species Ficus hispida. The sequence goes on from CM046363.1 coordinate 10,409,233, forward strand.
TTGTTACGGAAAAAAAGTAATTTCGAGAGTAACGAGGCAGACGAGATCAACACACCAACTGGGCAAGCGTTGTGGTGTGTGTTACTGTTGGGGAGGGTAAACATGGAAGTTAAGGCCAGAGCTCCGGGGAAGATCATTCTCTCCGGCGAACACGCCGTCGTCCATGCTTCTACAGCCGTCGCCGCCTCCATCGACCTCTACACCTACGTCACTCTCCGCTTCCCCACTCCCTCCGGTACTACTACTTCAATCCCCCCTCCCTCACCCTCTCACTCTCTCTCTTTCCCCTCTTTCTCTCTCTAGAATTTATGTCGTCTTGATTTGAGAGACTGGATTTAGAATAGGCGAGTTTTCGCGACGGATTGGAGTTTCGGCAATGGAAGATTCGGTCTTTTTCTGCTTAATAATCTGTTTTATGAACGTGTTTTTCATGTTAGAATCGTGTCCCCCCCCCCCCCCCCGCCCTCTCTCTCTCTAGAATTACTATTGCGTTTCTGGTTACGAATGTGTTTGTTGGACTTGAGACAAGCTCAATTTAGCAATACGCGATGGGATTGGAGTTTCAGGAATCCAAGATTCGGTCTTTTTATGCTTAATCTGTTTATGAATGATTCAGCGAAAAAAAGAAAAAAGGTCAGTTTATGAATGTGTTTTTCATGTTGTAATCTAGCGTTTTTTTTCTCTCTCCCGCTCCTCTTTCTCTCTCTAGAATTGCTATTGCGTTTCTGGGTACGAATATGTTTGTTGGACTTGAGAGAAGCTCAATTTAGGAATACGCAAGTTTTCACGATCAGATTGGAGTTTCAGTATCGGAAGATTCGGTCTTTTTGTGCTTAATCTGCTTTATGAATGTGTTTTTCATGGCATTATCTAGTGTTCTCTCTCTCTCTCTCTCTCTCTCTCCCTCTCTCTCTCTCTCTCTCTCTCTTTTCTCTGTCTCTGCTCTCTCCCTCTCTTGAAATGCTTTTGCATTTCTGGTCATAAATGTGATTGTTGGATTCAAGAGAAGCTGAATTTAGGAATACATGAGTTTTCACAATTGGATTGGAGCTTTAGAGATGGAAGATTTGGTCTTTTTGTGCCAATCTGTTTTTTAATGTGTTTCATGTTACTTTTCTGTGTAGAATTGCTATTGATTTTCTGGTTATGAATGTGGTTGGGTTCGAGAGAAGCTGAATTTACGAATAAGCGAGTTTTCATGATCGGATTGGAGTTTTAGCAATGGAAGATTCGGTTTTTTGTTTTTTGTTTTTTTTTGGTGCTTAATCTGTTTGTGAATGTGTTTTTGATGTTATTGTCTTGTGTTTAACTCTCTTTCTTGATTATGGATTGGGGCAATAGTAGTGAGAGTCAAAAAGGCATAATCTTGCATCTTTTTAACTAACATCGGATTTAACTGAGTATCGAAAGATCTTTTTGAGACTTTGCGAAGGCTAAAAGATCTACAGAAATGTAAATTCTCAGATTCTGCCTTTTTTGGAGGAACCATTGTTTTTTTAGCCTCACAAGGAAAATGAATTTTGCTCATCACTATAGTATGACAGATTGGTGTTGGCACTCATTCATGATTGTTCAAATAAAACAGTAGGTGCTGTGTGTGGATTTATTCTACATTTGCTTGAAAGAGTAATATGAGGACCCAATAGAGAACTTTCAGCCGTATTAGCTATTTAGATGCAGAAATTCATGTCTTTCTGTTATTAGTCTTTCCAGGTTTTAAGAGGTGATCTCATGTTTTGTCCCTTTGGTGTTCTTGTAGTTTAGGAATTTGTTGTGTTTAATTGGTTGATTTTTATTTTAATGGACGAGAATATAACATTTCATTAGAGATGGCAATAACTTTTGCAGGGAACCAAATGCTACTGTGGTTATTGTGAATACTCGCACTCCCTATATATATATATATATATGTATTGTTTTTTTTTTTTTCATTGAAAAACATCTTGTATGATTTTGGAGTAAGAAAAGGTGGAAGTAAAGGAATCATTTGTTCATGTTCTCAAACTATCAACTTTCTTTGACAAGTTTCTCGTTCATTTCAATGTGGGTGGATTTCAGGCTACTGATTTGTCATTGACTTCCTGTGATTGTTTTTTTTTTTTCTCCTTGGTAGATGACGATGACACCTTGAAACTCCAACTTAAGGATATGGCTTTAGAGTTCTCATGGCCAATTAGTAGAATAAAAGATGCACTCTCTGTTTTGGGTTGTCCTGATTCATCAACACCAACCTCATGCTCAATTGAGGCAACGAAAACACTTGCAGCTCTAGTTGAGGAACAAAATATTCCAGAGGCAAAGATTGGACTTGCTTCTGGAGTTTCGGCTTTGCTTTGGCTATACACATCTATCCAAGGGTACGCTTCCATTTATTTGTTGCGTGGTAGGAAATAATTTTTCCTAGTTTAAAATATGATTTGATTCTATTATCTTTTTTTATGATGTGTCAGATATAAGCCTGCCACAGTAGTTGTTACTTCTGAACTTCCTCTAGGCTCAGGTTTGGGGTCCTCTGCTGCTTTTTGTGTTGCACTCTCTGCTGCTTTGCTTGCCTTTTCGGACTCGGTAAAGATAGATTTGAACCACCAAGGATGGTTACTGTTTGCGGAAGATGAACTAGACCTATTAAACAAATGGGCCTTTGAAGGTGAAAAGATAATCCACGGAAGGCCATCTGGAATTGACAATACTGTGAGCACTTATGGTATGTTATCTTTCTTCCTTCTTTCTCTTTGCTTTCCTTGCTTTATCATCTTGGTAACTAGGAAAGGCAAGGCAGTTAGCACCTGAAATGAGCAGATAATAGTCGTCTGCCTGGATCACTTTGAAAGATTCGTGAAAATACGGTTTGGTCTACAAGCTATAGCTTATAAGTAATAGGCAAGTGCTAGGCGTCACAAGTGTGCATATTAATGCACAACTTCTGAACCCTTATGGAAAGAAGATCCACCCTCACCCAAGCATCTTGTTTTATCTACCGCATTGCAAAGTAAATGTGAGTAGATGGAGGAATAAAGTTCGGGAAATCCTTTTCATGAATTATGAAGACAGGAAGATGATGCGTCCTTGTAGGAATAACTTTTCTTGCGAACATGAATAGGATCAAACTCGTGTGTTTCTGTAAAAAGGGGAGGCACGTATTCTCAAAAGAGAATCTTATACGTGACCTAAGATTTTGTAGATGATTTGAATGGAGCAACACAAAGTAGTGATCTGGGATATCCTTAGAATGATAATGAGAATTGGGTCTAGGCTTTTGTCTCAATGCCATTCTTCGGTTAATAGAACCCATTTTAGCTTTGTATGTCAGAATTCATCGTTGAAGTGCCTAGATTCTTAGGCAGCAGGCACTAGGCAGTGTATCATGGAACTTCAAGCCGGGTAAAAGTACATATAGCTAGGACTAGGAGGATAGACGATATTAATGTGAAATAACAGCGGAATTTGGAAGAACAATAAGAAAAACTAGCCTACTGTTACTTGTTATGAAATGCAGGAGAATCCCTATGGATGTTATAACATGATACCTTGTGCAAACAGGTAACATGATCAAATTCAGGTCGGGTAGTTTAACACGCATCAAGTCCAATTTGCCTCTGAAAATGCTGATCACAAACACAAAGTTGGAAGGAACACCAAGGCTTTAGTAGCTGGCGTCTCGGAGAGAACCTTAAGACACCCAGACGCAATGAATTTTGTGTTCAGTGCCGTAGATTCCATTAGCGAGGAACTATCCTCAATTATCCAGTCTCCGGTCGGTGACGACCTGTCTGTGACTCAGAAGGAAGAGAAGATAGAGGAGTTGATGGAAATGAATCAAGGTTTGCTCCAATGCATGGGAGTCAGCCATGCTTCAATAGAAACTGTTCTCCGAACGACGTTGAAGTACAAGTTGGCTTCCAAATTGACAGGAGCTGGTGGTGGAGGATGTGTTCTGACACTCTTGCCGAATCGTATCCTTTTTCCTTCTGTTTATTTATCTTGCTTTTATTATATTTTCACTTTCACATTTATTAGTAAGATTTAACTCTTCACTTGGTTCTCAACTTAAAAAAAAAAAAAAATCCTCATTTTAATATTGACGTTTTAAAACCAAAACTTTAGCTATAAACTTACTAAAAGCTTCCAATTAGCCTTTTCGAAGAAAGATACGCAAAAACCAACTCGACTAGTGCTCACTCGGGCTAATTTCAAATTTGGCACTCAAATTTTGCTCCTTATAACTCGAAATGAAACAAAATGAGCTCCTCAGCTTATCAATTGTTGTAGTTTTGATTTTATTTTTTTTTCTTAATTAAAACATCAAAATTTAACGGTTTTAATAGGAGCTGGCAGGCACATGTGATTAAAATTGTTTAAAATTCACGTTTTAATGATGGAAAAGATTTTTGTTGCATTTTGAATGTCAAAGTAGCAAAATGAAACAATAGTTATTATTTGAGGCTCTCTCTCTCTTTTTTTCCTCTCATTTTAAGGATAATTCTTTTTCCTTAACCCAAGAATCAGTACTATCAGGCACGATTGTTGATAAAGTGACATCAGAGCTAGAGTCATCTGGATTCCAATGTTTCACTGCTGGTATTGGAGGAAATGGCGTTGAGATTTACTTGGGTGGTGGTTCATCCTGATCTACTCGGTACAACTTTGCTGTCGTTTTTGTTTTTCTGCTTTGCTCTGTACACTAATCTGTTGTAGTTTTGTTTCTTGAATTTTGACTTCAATTATTTAAACAGCATTTTCCCGTTTGGCCAATCTGTTTTGATCAGTAATTTTACATTAATAATTCACTGTAACCTCGCAAGAATAATACTCGACTTCATTTGGGTGCTAGCTTTGTCGAGGTAGCCAAATTTATTCAGCATAAAGTATCTATTAAGCATATTTACCAGAACTTTTTTACACACTTTTGCACACCCTTTTCCTTCTCTTCTGCTGCGACATATATACGTGTTTATATATATATATGCACAAACAGCACATCTGAAGAGCAGCTGAACCGCTCTATACTGCTTTTATTGGAACACTATAGACATCTCCATATTCCATAAGACAGAAACCAGCATAAGAAACTCCTAAACAGACTTTTCAACCATTCACTGTTACCCCACCTGCCAAAGCCATAACCGTCAAATCCCGTCAAAATCATATCAAATTCGAGATCATATGAAGAACAAAAATAGGAATAGAAAACCACCATTAGGATGCAGAACTTGGCCAGTTATATAAGAAGAGCAGTGATTGCAGGCAAGAAACCATACGAAGGTGCAACCTCAATAGGCTGGCCAGCTCGCTTCATGGGAACTTCCAAGCGGAACTTTGCCGTCTCCTCATCGCTGAAAGTGGCTGAATCAACGGCCGTCCCCCGGTGTCAACCATTCACGTGTATTCCTCTGTCCACCAGATAAAGCGCAAGCCCTCTGGTGAAGGAAGCTATGGCGCCTTTTGTGGCCGTGTAATCCAACAGCTGTGGACTTCCCTTGTATGCCACTATCGATGTGGTGTTGATTATGGAACTCCCTTGCCTCATGTGCTTCAAAGCATGCCTAAAATTGGATTATTCGTAAAACCTCATCGTTTTTTTCATGTTCAGATATTATAGCAATAACAGAGAGCCCGATTTTTATACCTGACCATGAAGAAGTCGAAGAAGATATTGATCCTGAAAACCCTCTCAAGCCTCCTCCGTGATCTCATCCAGAGTGGCAGGGGTCGTCTTGTGCTGCTCGGCGGCATTGTTAACCAGAATATCGATGCGGCCGAATATCTCCGCCACCTCATCAACAACTTTCTTGCAGTTTTTGTCGAACCCAAGATCAGCCGCAATTCCGATGGGGTCCTTGGCATCCGGTGTCTTTGATTCCCTGAGGATTCTCAGTGTGTCCTGAGCGTCCTTTTCCTCATGACCCTTCACGTATGTGAAGGCCACGGTTGCTCCTTCTAGAGCAAAACAGTGGCACAGCTCGCCCTGTCCCGAGTCCCCGCCTGCTACCAACGCTATCTTTCCCTGCAAGAATTTACACTTA
>CM046363.1:10415355-10527855 GCA_025413025.1 Ficus hispida
TTCCTCATTGCATGCTCAAACCAGTTTTTTGTTAATATTTTGGTAATTTACATGCTCAAGCAGGTTTGGTTTGGACATTTGGGTAAGTTTGCATGCTTAAACATATTTATGACCGAGTTTTTTGTTATTTGCACGCTTAAACAGATATTGTTTGGACTTTTGGGTTAGTTTGCATGGTGAAACCAGTTTTGTATTAATCTTTTAGTCATTTGCGGCCTCAAACAGGTTTTGTGTTTAGTTTTGGGATAGTTTGAATGGTGAAACCAGTTTTGTGTCAATTTTTTAGTCATTCGCAACCTCAAACACGTTTTGTTTTAGTTTTGGGTTAGTTTGCATGCTCAAACCAGTTTTTTGTTATTTTTTTAGTCATTTGTGGCCTTAAATAGGTTTTATGAGGTAAATACCCGTGCGATGCACGGGAAACAAAAAAAAATAAATAAATTGAATATTATATAATAAAAATAATTTATTGAGTTAAATATTATAATTATAATCAGTATAATTTGTATTAAATTTTTTTAATACTGAACACGCAAAAATAATATGATAATAATACTAATAATAATAAAGGTAAAAAAAAAAAGCAAAAAGAATATTTGTTTTAAAATATATTTATTTAAAGGAAAAAATTGAGAACAAAAATAAAATATGGGGAAAAAAAGTAAGAGAAATTTTGTGAATTGAAAATATCTTGAACAATTTATTTTGAACGAAAATATTATAACAAAATAAAATTTATATCTTATTTGATGAGCAAAAAAAAAACCAAAAAAAAAAAAAGGGAAAAATTATTTGGTTATATATATGTAAAAAAAGAAAGAAAATAAAGGAAGTTTTTAATATAGGAAAAAAATAGATATAATATTGTATATCGAATGATAAGGGGAAAAAAAAGAGTGTTTAAAAAATAAAATAAAAGAAATAAAGTATGAAAAAAGAACAAAGATAATATATTTATAATAATTGTTAGAATTAAGTTTGTTTTTTTCGATATTTATATTTACATTAAGATGTCTGAATTATTTATATTAGTATAGATATATATTTACATTTATACATAGAAGAAGTCTTGAGGTAGCAAATTTTTTTCTTGTAGAATAACCAAGCATCACTCGTGTTTAATTTTCTTCATCTTCTCCTGCGATCTGTTATAATAAAAATATTTCTATGTGTTAGTAAGATGATGTTTATATTTAATATATAAATTGAAATAAATTTATTAATTTATTGTGTAATTATATAGAAAAAATATCATTACCTGGTTTCTTTTCGTTTTTTTGTTGGGTCGCTTGGGGATTCAATGCCATGATGCGATGAGAGAGGTTGATGTTGAGGACTAAAAGAATAATATATAAAATTGTATAACAAATAATCATATATAATTATATATTAAATTAAATAATCAAAAAAATCAATATTAAAATATAAATAATAATATACCTTGATTCGACTTCTTCGATGATAGGTTTGGTAAAGATCAATTGTTTTTTTGCAGTTGTTTTGCTTCCTAACTGAGGTGTTTCTGGATCAATAGAAATTGATGATGGTGGAATTTCTTCGAACGATGTTGTTGTCGGTGCAGGTAACAACATTGGTTGTATATCATCATCAAATGTTTTTACAATGACTGCATCGATGAACGCACCTCGTAGACGAAATTGAATGACAAATATCTTTGACATGCCTTTCAATTGGTTCAGAATAGGAGGAAGAACGGTTGGATCAGTGTATCCCTCTTGGATCGTCAGTATGGAGCAAGGTTTGTTTATCAATGATTGAACTGTCTTTCCAAACATGACGATATTCATCCCTCCAGTGTTGTCTTCAATCCGTGCATTAATTTTGTACCTATTAAAAAAAGTTAATATTTATTTAATTTTTCAATAATATGATATTCACGTATGAAAAAGAAAGGGGAAAAATTTTCTTTGATAGAGATGAAGTATATTACCAAGTGATTGGCATAGTAGTCAAGTGTCCATGACTATCGCACCACCATGATGTCCCTGATTGTTTTAGTTGTCTATAACATCTTGGACATGCATTGTAGAACCAACCTTGATGAATATTAACTTCCGTAATGGTCGCTTTAACAGTGAATTTTGTTTCCTGTTTGATAAAATTATATTAATAATGTTGAGTTAATGATTTATTTTATTTTATAGATAATAATTTAATATTTACCTGATTTTGAAATGGATTTAAAGCTTGAAGTTCAGCGATAGTTGTTCGGTTGGCAATTTTTTGTTCTTCTAATGATACCATTTGTTTTGTTGATCCAGCAATAAAGTCGATTCCCTGGATAGACTGACTGAATCTATAGAAAATCAATATATTAAACAAAGTTAGTGTTTCTTTATAATTAATATATATAAATAAATTAAATAATTTATGACTGACAGTTTGTAATACCTTTTTTTGATTTTTTTGGTTTCAGCAATGTCTGGATCAAGATAATATGAAGAACCACTGGTGCTAGCGACATAAAGTCCACCTGTATATGTATGATTATAATAGTTAGTGATTAATAGTATAAATTTTATAATTTTTTTAAGTTAAGAAAACGGAATTTTTTTTCTTCATTGTTGTATATATACTTACCCATATATTGTTTAGCCGTCATTGCTGAAAATGCTACAACAACTGGTTCCGGCATCGTTTGAACTGCATTTTCATCAAATTTTTCTCCAAGTTCTCCCCAAAGAGTAACATTAAGTGTTTCTTCTCTGTTGAATAAAATAAATACAAATAAATAGTATATTAAAAATAAATAATGAAAATTTTAGAAATATATTTTTAATAATATGTTATTTTTATTTACCTAATATTTTGAATGGTGACACTTCGTCTTTTTACTGATCTATCATTTATAATAGATTCTTCAACACTTTTGATGGAGATAATGCGACCAATTACATCTAACACAATATAATAATTAGGAAGTAATTAGTTAATATTTTATATAGAAATAATTTACTAATTATTAATTATAAAGTAACAACTATAAATATCAATTATGATTTACCTGATAGAAGATCATTAATGTCAATTTTTGGTGTAAGTTGGTCGAATTCCACAAAGTTGAATTTCAGTTGAGGTATTTCTGGTATATCATCTTCAACATGTTTGAAAATAGTGGATCTTGCAAATTGCAGCATCGCAACGTGAGGGACGATTTTAAACCTTGGCTTGTTGGTCGTGATAAAAAAGTTGCTGATTTCATATATGCTGCCTACTTGTATTTTATTTACTATGAAATCAGCATCTTTCGCACGAATAAAACCGTGGATTGCTTCATCCTGTGTTAAAAAAATATACATTAGTTATATATTAAAGAAAAAGCAAATATATTTTTTCAATACATGATAATATTAATGAGAAATAAAATGAATTACCTGTTTGTCAACTAATAAACAGTCAAGGCTTATTAGTTTTCCGGTTTTGTAATCTGTATTATTCCATAACCGGCATATTCGAGCGCATATTGCTTGATGTGTTTCTCCTGGTTTTAGCACTCGTATTGGACTGAACATTTTCTATAAACAGAAATAATATATATAAATACAAATGTTATTAGTTGTAAAGCTCATTGAACCAAAATAAGTATAACTTTATTTGTTTAATAGATATTAATTATTTTTGATGAATATTGTGTAATATTTCTTTATAAACAATGTTTTTAACATGATTTGGATATTTATTAATTGAATCATGTATTAAAATATGTAATCCTTTTGGTGAAGTCACTCTAGATAAAGCAACATATAATTGACCATGACTAAAAATTTCATCTTCTAAATATAAGCCGACTTTATTCAAAATTGGCCTTGACTTTTATTTATTGTCATTGCATAACAAATTTTTAAAGGAAATTGTCGTCTTTTTAAAGTAAATGGCCATTTTGATTCACGAACTGTCATTTCTATTCTTGGTATATAAACTTTTTCGTTTATATTATTAGAGTTAATTATACGTCCTTCGACAATTCTATTTGTTAATTGTGTAATAATCATTCTAGTACCATTACATAAATTCATTGATTGATTAAGATTTCGCATTAACATAACAGGAATTCCAATCTTAAGTTTTAACTCATGTGGAGGCAAACCATTGAAATTAAGAGTGTGTAAAAATTCAGTGGGATATAAGAGATTTAATTCTTCGATATTTCCAGATGATGAAAGAATAGTATCACAACTATAATAAATTTTTGTTTCAGTAGGTACTAATGATAATATATATTTATTTATTTCATCAGTTGTTTTATTTTTAGGTGTAATAATCGCTCGTTGTTTTAAATAATTAATATCCTGAAAATTATTAGGAAAATTATCATATATCATTGTGTAGATTTGTTTAATAGAATTTGAATTGTATTGTATTAAATATTTTTCAGGTATTTTAATCCAGGTAGCATCTTCATTTTCTGGATCTTTTATTCCATTTGCCGTTCCATCACCAACATTTAAAATCCATTCTGAAAAATTAGTTATTTCTATTTGTTTTTAATAGAGTAATTATTTCTTTTTAACCGCATATTTTCTGTTAAAGTAAGTATTCGAAAATATGGCCAAAGATAAGAATTATTTATAGTTACATCAATAATATTTTCTTTTGTGCCATTTGGGACAACAGGTAATATTTGTCTAAAATCACCACCTAAAATAACTGTCATTCCTCCAAAAGGATGATCAAAATTATTTTTTAAATCCTGCATTGTTTTATCTAAAGCTTCAAAACAATATTTATTAGTCATAGGTGCTTCATCCCATAAAATTAATGTAGTTTTTTCTATTAATTTTGCTAATTGAGTAGATTTTTTTATTTGGCAAGTTGAAAATTCATCGATTAAAAGAGGTATACGAAATCTTGAATGTGCAGTTCGACCTTTTGGTAACAATAACGATGCTATTCCAGATGATGCTACAGCTAGTACTATTTCACCGTTTGATCTAATTTTACTAATAATAGTATTCCATAAATATGTTTTTCCTGTACCTCCATAACCATATATAAAAAATAGATTATTATGTTTATCTTTAATCGCTTTTAAGATTTTGTTATAAATAAAAAATTGTTCTTTGTTTAAATTTTGTACTAAATTGATGTTTTCTTCTTTTAATTTATATATATCATAATTGAGTTCTTCTCTTAAAAGATTATTGTTTAGATCATCAAGTAATGATCCAGTTGGAAGTGGAAGATTATAATGTGATAAAGAACTTGAATTTAAATTTAATAACTTTTCTAATTCATATAATACATAATTATATACTTCGTTTTCTGGGATTTCAAAATTAGGATTATTAAATAATTGTCTTATTTTATATAAAATATCTTCACACATTAATTTCCAATGTTTTTCAAGAAATTTTGTTGGATCTGAAATATTACAAAATAATAATATAATAATAAAGAGTTGTCGAAGTTGAATAGATGTTGACCAAAATGATGCTTCTTTTATTGATTCATCACATTCTTTATCATCTCCTAACAAACCTAATGCATAGCAAGCCATTTGATTTGTAGGATAAACTATATCGTTTATTGTTCTAAGTGATTCAAAAGTTGTTGCTCCTTTTTGATGATTTAATAATAATTTTAAGTAATATAATTCACCTGAACCTGGATGAATATAAAATGTTCTTCCTATAGTATGACCATTTTGTCGAGGAGTCCAAATTTTATTTTTATTATTCCATACCCATTTTGTTGGAAAATCTGTATAAGTAAGTTCGTTAGCATCTTTATTAGTTTTATTAATTTCCATCCATTCTGTTAATGTTGTTTTTTGAATTTGTGGTTGACGTATTATATTTTCAAGTTGTTGATTTTTATTAAATATGATATTTTGCATATTTGGTAAATGAATAGATAGTCGTTGAACGGCTGGATTTCTATAATGGATTGAATATTCAAATATTCTCCAAATTGCTTCATAAGGTGTGATATATCGGCAATTAAGATAAGTTTTTATTTCATCGACTTCTTTATAAAGTGTTGTTTCATTATTTTCAGTAATAACATTATCTTCAATTACAGCGCGTATTCTATCTGGACCTTTTGTAAGATATTTAAATAAATATTTAATTAACATAGATTGAGAACATATTTCAACATTAATATGAGCACTATATTTTAAGCATAATGTTCGATTATACGGAACAACATATCTATTATCAAGTTTAATACCTTCTTTTATAACATTAAATTCTGTATCTCTACGACGATAAATAACAAAACCATTATCTTCTATAGTTGTTTCATTTTTTATTTGTTTTGGGAATTTTTTTGAACATTTGGAGTTTTTCATACATGGTGCATTTGTTTTTGCATATCCACATGGTCCATGTATCATATATTCTGTTATAATTTTATAACCTAAAGGATCTTTTATTGGATCTGGTATTTCAGCTGAAATAAATCTGTCTATTTCTGTACCATTATGATATTTATGTTCAGGATGTAACCAAAATAGCATATGACAATGAGGCAAACCACGCTTTTGAAACTCCACAACATATAGCTCTAGAAAAAAATAAAAGGAAAAAAAAATTTGTTAGTTGTTTTAATTTATTGTGATAAAACATAATAGTAATAAGTAATAACTTTTTTTTTATTTAAAATAAATTAACTCACCTGCTATTATAGTTCCAAAAATATCACCTGATTTTATTGTAGTTAACAAATGATTTAATTTTATTTTAAATATTCTACTTATAATATCTGGTCTATCTTCAGATTTTTGTCCTGGAATTATGTTTAAACTTCTTTTGATTTCTGGCCATTTAGGATTACATGTAAACGTTAAAAATATATCAGGATTTCCGTAATGTCTACAAATCGCCATTGCATCTTGATAGTTTTGAATCATATATCTTGGACTTCCAGTAGAAGATTATGGTAAAATAATTCTTTTTCCTATCGCTTCTGCGTTTGTATCACCTCTAATTATAGCATCTTGAATACCTTTATAAATTTCAGATCTTAAATTATTCTGATTTTGTCTAACATAATCTAAACGATCTTCTTCAATAGAAGCATAACTATCTACAATATATTGTTGAAAAAGTCGTCCAGCTCGAAGTAATGTATTTCCTTCATGTAATCGTTGTTGAAATTGAAAAGCATAAAAGGATCTCATTGATATTCGATTTCTACGTGGCTGTTTACCAGTAAAATTTGGATTCCATTCTATATCAGCTCTATATCCATCTTCTCCATAAGGAAATAATAAGGGATATTGTAATGCCATATAAGATGGGTGAAGTTTGTTGATTCTTTGTAATTCTCCAGTTTGACTATGAATAATAATATCTCTACCATTCTCATATAAACCAATATCTCCAACAATTAAACCACCTATATCTGTTGAGGTTGGAAGATCATACTGTGTACTATCTCCTTGTCTTCTTCCAATCAATCTTAATTTCATTGATGGTATTTCATTATTTTTATAAACATCTCTAGCGCTTCTAAAAAGTTGGACTAACTTATTTGTTTCATCTAACATCAAGATTAATTTTTTAACAATAATCTCATTTAAATTATTTTGATTATTATTATTTGAAAAGGTTCTTATTCTGTTTTGAATTTCATTATCTGTATCGTAAATATATAATTGAGCAAATCTTGGGGGATTGTTATTAATTGGAAGTAAAGATCCAATTAAATGATGAATTTGTCCACTGATTTTAAAAATATATGGTCCAGATGATTTATTTATATCTGATTGAATATTTGCTCCAAATGAAGTAAAGGCAAACATAGAATTATAAACTCTAATATTTTTTCTAAAATCTGCACTCAAAGGTCCTCCAGAATAATTGAAAAGTTGATCTAAAATTGCGGGTGTTGTTTTTCTTAAAGGTATCATAATTTTTCCATTTTGACAACATAAAGAAAATTTTGGTACATATGTCTTTTGTTTTTGTTCAATTTTCCAAAATAATGCTCCACAGTATTGACATATACAATTACAATCTCCAATATCAATATATTCACTATTTAAATCTATTTAAAAAATATGTTGTCAAAAAAAACAGGGAAAAAAAAAAGTTAGTAAAAAAAGGTTATAAAATTTTGTAATAAGAAAAAAAAAAAGGGAATTCAAGGTAAAAAAATTACTTTCTTCAATTGATGATAAGGTATGACCTTCCGAAAACGGATTTGATGTGCCTTCGTCGTTGTTATAAGTTGAACATAATTGAATAACTCTATTTCGAACACCGGTAATAATATCTGAATTTAATTCTTCAAATTGATTCGTTCCAAAATGTATATTTGTCGATGTGGATGCCTCATTATCATTTGCACACATTTGGTTTCTAGAACGTTTAGAACGTTTTAAATAATTGTTATTACTATTTGTTTTTCTTTTCATTTTGCTTTATTTAGATTTTTTCATATAAATTATCAAAAAAATATTGTACAATATTGTTAACAGATAAATATTATCAAAAAAAAAAAAAAAGACATACAATTTATTTAGAGCCAACAAAAAACAGAAATAGTAATATAATAATAATAATAATAAATATTAAAATTTAAAGAAAACATTCATTAATAAATTTTTTTTATTGTAATAAAATGTATTAATACATTCTAACCAAAGACTATAAATAATAAATTAAAAAAAATTTCAAACATTTAACATCAAAAAAATTTTAACAACCTAAATTAATATAAGTAAAAAAATATAAAAAAATATTTAGCTTTTTAAATAAATATAAAAATATGTTTCATATTTAATAAGTTTAATTTTAGAATACAACATTAATATACAATATTTATAAGAATATAGTTAATAAATAGATGTAAAAATATAATACATATTTTATAAATCTGTTTGTAAAAAAATATTTATATATAATATTTGTAATAATTTGTGTACAATTATTATAAATAAATATTTTATATGATAAAATTTATCACAGGGAGGGAATTTTTTTTTTAATCTGTTTATCTCATTCAAAATTTATATATAATTATTATTTGATTTTTGGATATTATAATTTAATTGTGTTAAATCAATTTTTAAATAAGTTATTTTAGTTTTCAATATTTAATTTTTCATGTAAATTTTTTTAAAATTTAACATTTTATAATTTCTAAATATTATTTTATTTCTATAATGTTATTTTATATCAAATTAAATGAATAAAATATTAGTATTTATTTTATAGCTTAATTTATTTAGTTTTTATTTTATTGGAATAGAATTCGTTATTATTTAATTTTTTGATATTATAATTTATTTATAATAATTTAATTTTTAAAATCATAAATTTATTTTCATTTTTTTATGTAGAGTTTTTTTTTTTAACTTAACATTTTATGTTTTCTAAGAATAATTTAATTTGTGATATTTTGTTTTACATAAAATTAAAAAAATAAATTATCACTCTTTATTTTAGACTTCAAAATTTATTTAGCCCTTTTTGTGTTATGGTATGTATGATATTGTTTGATTAAAAAATATTAAATATTTGTTAAATTAAATTTTTTTATTATGTTAATTATTATTTAATATTTTGGCTCATTAAATTCGTCTTAATTTAATAATTTGTATTTCCTATATGTTAAATTATTTTTTTGTCTGTATAATTTTTTCAAATGATTATTTTGTAATTTTTATATATTGTTATATTTATATAATTTTATATTAGTTAAAATTAATTGCAATAAATTATTTTAACATTGTTAATATATATGTTTGTAATTACAAACTTTCTATTATTTGTATTAACAGTACAATTTTCGCACAGGTGATGAAAAAATTTGTGTTCAATGTTTAATTATTACCATTATAGAATAATTTATGAAAATGTTATTTTCTAACCGAAGTGGTTATTTTTTTATATCAAAACTTATTTTTATTTGATTGAATAATGAGTAAATTATGTTTCATTATGTTCTATAACAAAATATGAATTTGTATTCAATATAAAATTTAATATAGATTAATAAAAAAAACCTAATTTACCAAATTGTTAAGTAATGCTACCTGCTTTTTTTTTTGCCCCGAAAACATCAAGTCCTATTTTATTTGGTAAATATTTTGCATTAACTAAATCAAATAAGGAATAAATTAAAGCATGCTAATCAACTATTACATATCTTATAAGAAAAAAAAAATTATTCATCGATATAAAAACTATACAATTACATAATAAAAAAACTTACACCATACAATGAAAATTACAATAACCTCTAATCATAAAACTATTTAAATACATAAATTGGTATAATAGATTGAAATATTACAATAAACCACTGCCAAAAAAAAAAAAGGAAAAGCTCCTCGGGTAAAAAAAAAAATTAAACAACAACAAATCAAATAAAGATAATAATAGTAATTAAACATTATCAAAACACAGAAACTTAAATATGCATTATAGTATGATATACACTAATTTAAATACATAACTAAACATACAAACATACATAAATATATATACTGCAAAAAATGAAAAAAAAAATTTTGTAATATATTTTATATTATGCTCAGATCTCATTAATATTATGTATCAATGATAACCATAATACAATTCAACATCATCTTTCACAGCTACCAAGTGTGATATTTGGGACTGTGTTGAAAAGAAAAGAAAAAAGAACCGGGGCAAAAAAACTAAAAGATGCAAACTTCAGAAATGTTTTCCCTAAACAGAAAGAACAAATAGAATAGGAGAAACGGTGATTATATACAAAAAGAGGGAAAACAGTTTCAAAATATGACAATAGTATGGAAACAGATTTGTATAATATGAATATTATCAGAGGATGACATAAACAAATCCAACACAAAGTCCCAAACACCCACGGCAACCATAAAGAAGGTCAAATAGTATAGGCAACATATACAATTGATAATACCATATTCAGCATCATATACCAAATAAAAAAAAAAATCTGGTATATGCATCAGTCCACACTTAAACAGAGATCATCATAGCATATAAAAACTATGATCCAAAACTATTTTTTAAAAAAATTTAGACCAATAAAAGACGGCAATGAAAGAAGGAGGAAAAGAAAACAAAGAGGAAAAGAGAACAAAAAGGAAAAAAAAAACAGAAGGAATATAATAGAAAACAATAAGGTTGTTGCATAAAACGGTAAAAAAAAAAAAAAAAAAACAGCCAAGAAAAGAAAAAAGACAGAGTAGGAAAAAAAAAACCACAATAGAAAAAAAATCAATCTGTTGACAATATTATTATCATTAGGTTGTCATATAAAACGGCAATGAAAGAAGGAGGAAAAGAAAACAAAGAGGAAAAGAGAACAAAAAGGGAAAAAAAAACAGAAGGAATGTAATAGAAAACAATGAGGTTGTGACATAGATCGGTTAAAAAAAAAAAAAGAAAAGAAAAACGACAGAGTGGGAAAAAAAAATCACAATGGAAAAAAAAATCAATCTGTTCACAATATTGTTATCATCATAATAAACATATTCACATAATATATAAATGAATAGAAAAACCGGTAAACAAACTATTAAGAATTTACAAAACGAAAACAGCAATCAAGACTCATTAAAAGTCTTAAATAAACATAGTACCTGGATAACAGAACAGAGAAGGCTTGGACAGTAGTCAATTAAGATCCAGAGCAAACCACTTAAGGAGGAATTTACAAAAGCATTAATAGTCAGGGGAACGGATGAAGCAATAAATCAACAGAGGTTGTTTATAAAAAAGAGCAAAGTAAATGAAAAGAGTCGGTGCAAGAAACATACACGGTGAAGAATGGTATATAGAAATAACAGATAAACCAAAAAAAAAAATTTAGCATAATGACTTGCATTAATGACAGAAGACTAAGCGGAAAAAATGTCCAGTCAAGGGTATGATGAACTGTAACCAACAGAGCCCTAACAAATCACAAAATTACAACAGAGAAAAAATATCCAGAAAACATAAAAACATTAAATGTGAAAGATAGATTTAGCAAACTGTAATGATAACCAGACAACAAAACAGTAGAAAAATTTAGCAATTGGTTCGAATGTAACTGTATCATCACATACCACCATTATTAAATTTCTCACTAATTATTTAAAACAACGTAAAAAACTCATCAAAACAAAACATCAGACACACTAAGGCAATCATATCAGAAAGACAAAAAAATTCAAGAAAATATTACCCGAGGAGCAAAAAGGGAAAAAATTACATATTTAAAAATCAACGGACAAATTATCTTCAATATTTCTCTCTATGAGTCCAATTCTCCATTCTGTCGACACAGTCATCCCAATCTGCAGAAACCATTGAGGAAAAAAAAAAAACGGGAGACAATACCGAAATCAAATAAAGCCAAGAAAAAAAATTTTCAACCTACCCAATATTTTCTTTACATTTTTTACTCTGCCGTTGGTTTCAAATATGATAAAAACAGATGAGAGAAAAATCGCAATAAAAAAATCACAAAATGTTTGAAGAGTAGAAACCCAAACTAAAATCTGATAAAAATTGAAAAAAATGAAACATAAGCAACAATAAAACCAAAAACCCAAATTCGGAAAACATAAAACACAATCATTCACAGCCTGCATGCATATTGCCTCAATATGATATCCAAGACTCTTAACGCTTCTTGGGAGTTCTCAGATTCCTGACCTCGCAGAGCATTTGCAATTACCTGCATGGGAATTTTTACAGTAAAAGTAATTTCCACGTTAAAAATTTTTGACGGACACTGTCGGTGCATTTTCTTTCGGTCATTCTCAGATCGACCACCATGACCGTCAGCACTACAATCTCCATTGCTGTTATACCAAAACGAAGGACCAAAAAAAAAAACAAAGACGAACCCAACAGTAAAGAAGCTCTTCTCACCATCATAGGCAAAGTCCTTATCAGCTAAACAACAATGAAACACAAAACAACACAATAAACACTACAATGTAAACCTTCAACAGCCTCCCCCCCCCCCCCCTAAAGGGGAAAAAAAATACCAACATTAAAAAATTAGGGTTCGGAGATAGGGAAAAAGAAATCCAAAATCTAAACTTACCAATCCGACAAAATGAAATAAAGAGAAGGCAAGAGAAAAATTGATTCAAAAGTTCCCCCCTCCCCTTCCCGCCCCGAAAGAAAAAATTTTCAGAAATGAGGGTTCGGAAATAGGAAAAAAAAACCACAAATCAAAACTTACCATTCGAAAAACCCAGTAGCAAAACTCATTCAAAAATTTCCAGAATAAAAAAGATCTGAGAAAGGGGAAAAAAAAATATCCACAACAGTAGGAAAAAATAAAATTTCCAACCAAACGAAAGAGACCATGAACAATACAAACCCAAACCAACAAAAAAAGAACGATCGGCCAACACTACAAAACAACCCCAAAATTTAGCATTTGAAAAACAAAAACCCAAAGAAAAAAAAAGACAGAGAGCGACAGAGCATGAGAGAGAGAGAAAGAGAAAGAAAGAAAACAACGCGAGAGAGAAAATAGAAAACAGAAGAGAAAATGAGAAGCAGCAGAGAGAAGAACAAAGGGCAAAGAGGGTTTCGAAGGTGGCAACCAACGCAAAAATAGGGCTTTGCAGAGCAAAGCTTCGAAGAAAGAGAGAGAAACACAGAAACAGTAGAGAGAGAAAGGCAGAGAAGGAAAGAGTAGAGAGAGAACATGGAGAAGAGAGTGAGCGGCGGAGGAGATAAGCCGAAGGAGTCACATAGGGTTTGGGGGGCATTTTCGTCAATTCACTGTATAAACAGTGACGGACAGGCAAGGAACAAAGGGTGAAACGGTCTTCACAGCATTTTGAGGGTAAAATTGTCCATTTACTGTGGGATTCCAAACGGCAGGCAAAAGTAGAGGGGCAAGGAAGTAATCTTACTGTACAGTACTGTTAAGCACTGTAGCAGTAACTGAAAAAAGAAAAAAAAAAACCCAAAAAACACTGTTTGTTACTGTTCAAAGAACAGTAAATACACCCCTCTCTTTAGTATATAGTAATAATGTTTAGTTTTGGGTTAGTTTGCATGGTGAAACCAGTTTTGGGTTAATTTTTTGGTCATTTGCAGTCTCAAATAGGTTTTGTGTTCAGTTTTGGGTTAGTTTGCATGCTCAAACTAGTTTTGGGTTAAATATTTGGTCATTTGCAACCTCAAGCAGGTTTTTTGTTCAGTTTAGGTAGACTTATATGTCTTGCAACTGATACATTATGGCACTTTTTCTTGTTTTCAGGTTTTAGACATTTTTTTAGGTTTATGTTGCTGTTTATGTGCACTTTTCCCGTCCGTTTGGCTATTATGTAAAAAGCCTATTAACATAGATTGTAATTTTATCTGACTAGTAAGTCAGTAATCCGATATATATTGTCAGCTACCGATATATGAGTCCATGCTTGTTATTAAGGGGCTTAATTGTAGGTTATTCTTGTCATACACTTGTTCAACCCCAAGCCCATGGTTTATATGCCATGGTAGCTGTATTTATATTGGGTCATTGACATGCTTCTCTTCCTTCTCGTACAAGTTTATACTGAGCTAACTTCTCTTCCTTCTCGTACAAGTTTAAAGTATGTTTTTCTATTTTGGTTTTCGCTTTATTAAGGAAATGCCTCGCAAAGCATTAGGTGAGACGTACGTTTGGGATAACACAAAGGAAAAAAAATTCCTTAAAAAAATGGATGAGTTTTTGTCTTATAGTGGTGGTAAACATCCCTCCATACAAATTCTTGAATAATGGGCCGTTCAGTTTAATTCAGAATACGGTAGACTACCTACCTACATAATAAAATTATATCAAAAAAAAAAAAAAAGAGGATGAAGAAAATATATAGGGGATGGAAGGCATTGCAAGTTCGCACCAGCCTTGGATATGATCCATCTACCGATAAAGTCATTTGCTCGGATGATGCGTGACAGAGCTTTTATCCAAGTAATTACATTGTCTAATATATGCCCTGCTAATTTAATTGTTTAACCACGTGACTAGTACACAAGGATGTTGATAAGATTTCATCTACAAGTTCACAAGGAGTGCAACCATCTCCACCACGAGGGGCTTTGCAACAAGGAGTTGTATTACAATGTTTTAAAAAAAAATCATGTTGCAAGTGTCTCGGGGTTTGGGTCAGTTACGATGCAAGATGGCAGTACTCCATATGTCGACCCTGAAGTTTTTATGAACAACTCTGGAGCACATCTGGTATTAAAAGAGGAAATAACTCTGACAAACGATGTACGGTAAGGCAACACCAGAAGAGTAGGCGACAATACTAGTGCATCATAGTCTAGGGGTATTTTTGGTAAAAGAAAGCAAAGAGAAGCAACAGACGAGATTACTTACTCGGCAATGCAGGAAATAGTCAGTCATTTCCATAGTCGATCGCAATCGGGTACCAGCAAAGAACAATCAAGCCAACCGGATCACTTGCTGATGTGCATGAATATTATGACCGAGACGGGTATTCCACTTGATCAGCGGACGATTATGTGGCACTACTTCGAGGCTCATCCACGGGTGCAACGTACCTTCTATCAGCTTTCCGATGACGATAGGCGAGGCATTATTGCCTCCGTTGTTAAGTCCTAGTCGCCAGCGGTCGATTGAGTTTTAGTGTCTATAATTTTTTTTTATGTTCATTTTTTTTAGACATAACATTGACATTAATACATTTATTAGATTCTGTTGATTTATTTATTTCATTCATGTTTCAACCTTTGGTTATATTGTTAGTTACACGATTTTACCTAACATTCCATCACATATTCCTATTTACGTAATGTTATGTTTTGCAGCAGTTGTGGAGAATAAAATTATTATATAACGACTTTGAAACAATTAGTTGAACAGAGTATAATGGTATTGGGCTAATTAAACTTGTTTTGAGAACAATTGATCTATACCAGGTAAAGAACCAAATTTAGCTCAGGTCACGTCATTCTCAATATGAATGAGTTTAGTTCCGCATCTGAACATGAAGAAGAGAACCAATCCTCAGAAAATGAGCTAAGCGACGACGACGGTTTTCTTGCAGTGGCAGTCGTTGCCGTGCTGTCAGTAGGTGTAACAGATGAAGAGATTCACAACCAATGCATAATTCAAGACTAACTGGCAGCGTGTGTGTGGAAGAAATAATAAATGGACATTAAGAAATTATTCAAGATTTGATCAGTATGAAATCAGATACATTCAAAGCACCAAGTCACGTATTAGGTAGTATGGAAATATTGAGGCCAACTTGTAACATGAATGTCGACGAGCAGTTGTTCATTTTTTAATCCATTTGTGCTCAAAGTGCAACGAACAGACACATTTCTTATTTGTTCCAGTATTCTAGATAGACAACTTCACTTTGGTTCTTTAAAGTGTTGATGGCTATTTGTGCTCTAAAAGACGAAATTATCAGACCGCTCGACTACACAGAGGTTCAACCTTTGATTATGGAGCATTCCTACAAATATATGTCATGGTTTGATGTACGTTATCGATGTCATTGCATCATATGATCATATTAACGATTCTAAAAAAATGGAAACTCCACTATTTTTTATTTAACACGTGTTATTAATGTTAGTAGCCATAATCAATATTTTCCTTCTTCATACAGGATTATATTGGCACTATAGATGGAACACACATACCATGTGTGTCATGGGAGGATAATTCTGAAGCATGGATTAATCGAAAAGGTGTGAACTCACAGAATGTATTGGCCGCCTGCTCATTTGATATGAAATTTACATATATGTTGGCCGGCTATAAGGGATCTTGTCATGATACTAGAATGTTGGAAGAGACAATAGCATTTCATGGTTTCCCAATACCGCCACCTGATAAGATCATTTGTCACATGATATGACCAGTTTATAAATAATAAAGTAATTACAAAAATGTGTGATTTGTGTGGATAATGCGATTATACTTCGTAAGAAAATTTTACGTAGCCGATTTGGGATACGCGAATAAGGATTGTTTCCTTAGTCCATTTTGATGAAAGACGTATCATTTACCCGAATATCGAAAATGTCACGTCGGACTGGGCACTCGGAGTGAAGTATTTAACTACACGCACTCATCGCTGCGGAGTTGTATTGAGCGAACTTTTGGTGTATGAAAAGCTAGATTTAAAATACTTAAAAGCATCAACAATTATCCCATGGACAAACAAGTAATGATCCCAGTGGCGTGTGCGATTGTTCATAATTTCATAAGGATGGTACAGGTTAGGGATCCTATTCTTGAAGAGTATACGGCAGATGGTGTGCTGTAAGTAGACATGTCGATGTTAACGCAGATTACGTGTTGGTCGACGGGGTCGATGATATAGGTCCAAGTACAGGAAGACAGCAAGATGCATCGAGGAGGGGTGCAATGAATCAACTGAGAGATGTGTTGGCTGATGATATGTGGGACATATATCAACGAAATCCATGGTATAAATCCACTTGAAATTAAGGCCAGTGTTCTCTATTTAAACTAGATTAGGGGGAGAATTTCTTGTTTTTTTTTGTTAGCACTTTTAGTTAGTAACTACGTAATTCTTATTGTTGTATTTTATGGCTATGTAAAAAATATTGTAAAAACTTTGATATATGTCGTTGATGTGTGTTTTTATTTTAGTTTATTTTGTTTTTTTTCATTTTTTCATTCACAACCGATAATGGCATGTTAACTTATCTTTTCAAGTTAAACTTTTTAACTCAAACTTTTTGCATCCAAGCACTCAACTCAAATTAAACTTTTTAACTCAAACTTTTTACTAAATGCTCAACTCTAACTCTCAACTTAACTTATCAATTCAACTTAAAATTTTAGCTCAAACCGTTTCACCAAACGGAGGCTTTGAAGTTGTAATTCAATGAGGTCAATTTATTAGTTTACTATTTTTCTCCACCCAAACACTCTTGTTGTCGATATGTCTCGTGAGATTGTGTATGTCACCTGCTTGCGTTGATACAAAAAAGAAAAAACTCAAGCAACATAGATATGAAATAAACTTACTCTCACTTTAATAATCTGTATATAAGATTAATATTACTTGAATGTTCATGAAGTTCACAAAATGGGCAATTTAGTATCTCTTGGAGTGTGATAGGTTGAATTTGTGGGTGAAACTGCGGAAAAATTCTCCAATAGGTACAAAAATAAACTAATATACGCAATTCTAAATCATCAGATTTTCATCAAATTTTATTAAAAATTATATTTTTTTTAATCTGAATTAGAAATACTTATTACTACTTATTTGGGTATTTAGCACTAATACCTCGTAAACTTATTATCCTTTAGCAAGTTACCTCCCAAACTTTTATTTTGAAAATTTATCACATTAATTTGCTAAATTATTACAATATACTCGTTTTAGTTAATTTTATACCAAATAAAATATTTGAAAATTGGAAGATTTGTATTAGATTTTGAAATTTTTGGTTGAAAATGAGTTTTTCCGTCTTCACATGAGACGTACGTGGGCTTTTCATAACCAATGTAACAAAAAACAAAATTGATTAATAAGGGGTGTATTGTAACAATTTAACCAGTTAAGAGCTAAATTGATAAAATTAAAAATTTGAGAGTTAGTTACCAAAAAATGATAAGTTTAGAGGGCATGGTGCTAAATACCTGCTTATTTTGTGTGTCACAGAGGAATTGTCCTGCTGATCTCAGATGGCATACCTAGGGGTGTCAATTCGTGTCTCGTGTCGTGTTTGAGTCGTGTCGAATTTTTTCTACCCCAACCCGAACACGACCCGTGACACGAACACGACACGACGACACGACACGAACACGACACGAACTCGTAACGGGATGACACGAACACGACACGAACTTGACCCGCGACACGAACTTGACCCGCGACACGAAACTGACCCGCGACACGAAACTGACCCACTACACGACCTTGACCCGAAATTGACACGAAATTTGACACGAACTTGACCCGAAATTGACACGAAACTGACCCGCGACACGAAACTGACCCGCTACACGACCTTGACCCGAAATTGACACGAAATTTGACACGAACTTGACCCGAAATTGACACGAAACTGACCCGCGACACGAAACTGACCCGCTACACGACCTTGACCCGAAATTGACACGAAATTTGACACGAACTTGACCCGAAATTGACCCGAAAAGTGACACGAAATTGACACGAATTTTTGCGGGTCTACACGAACACGACACGAATTTTTTCGTGTCAAATTTTCCCAACCCGGACACGACCCGCCCCCAATTTTTCTCAACCCGAACCCGTCAAATTCGTATCGTGTTCGTGTCGTGTCGTCGTGTCGCGACCCGTATTGTCACCCCTAGACATACCCACGAGGATAATTCAAGTTGAAATCACGTCCACACGACTTTTCGGAGTATTTTAAGGATAGGGACCAACAAAAGACCACCCCTAATGGGCATGAACTAAAGGGTGTTGTCTTTCCCTGGGACATGAGTAGATTTGCTCTCCTCAAGTGGTATCAAAGTTGAAGTCAGAACTCGGATGGCGAGAGAGACTGATTATGGAGCTTTCACGGAGAAATTCCTTCTTCAACCTCACTCTTCCGAACATCATCTTCCCCTGAATTCCCTCACTTTTGCAGTCAAAGACATGTCAGTTCCTCTTCACTCTCTCTCTCTCTCTCTATTTATATATATATATATATATATATGTATTTATATATGTGTGTGTATATAATCTCTCAATATTCAGTTAATTTTTTACTGTGTTTTTTCTGATTATGTCATGTTTTCATATGATGGGTCAATCCAAATTCTTGGTTTTTTGTTATGTTCATGTGCCAATTTCAATGCTGGGTGGTCTTGAATTTGGTCGCCACTGTGTCTGTTTATGAGCTTTTGCAATTTACCAATTCAAGTTATGGGTTTTTTTTTTTTTTTTTTTTTTTTTAAACTGGAAAACTTGGAAACAGATTTGATATGGAAGGACATGTGACTGGGTTTGGAAGTCCTGAGTGGGCGAGAACTCACCCGGCTGCCACGTCGACAGCTCCGGCTGTTCTGGCCATCCTAAGGACCGGAGCTACATGTGTTGGCAGAACTGTCATGGATGAAATGGCATACAGGTTCGAATACTTCCGTTTCTATCAGCAAACTACGGTTGACACTGGTGTGGTTATTAGTACCTGTTGATGCTATATCGTATTTGATATCGACAATGCTATAAACAGAAGCTGCAAATTTTTTTTTCCCCCCTCTTTTTAATGTTGTTTTGCAATGTGATTTTGGCAGTATAAATGGAGAAAATATACATTATGGCACTCCCACAAATCCATGTGCACCGGATAGAATTCCCGGAGGATCTTCTAGTGGTTCAGCCGTTGCGGTTGGAGCAGGCCTTGTGGATTTCTCGTTAGGTAAGTTGTTCTCTCCTCTTATGATCTCATTGTGTTCATTGCTTTATTCTTAGTTCCGTGGAGCAAGAGTTTCTCCATTTTGTAGGAACCGATACCGGAGGAAGCGTGAGAGTACCTGCATCTTATTGTGGAATCTTTGGGTTTAGGCCTTCTCATGATGTGATTTCCACTTCCGGAGTTATTCCCCTGGCACAAAGCTTTGACACTGTCGGTAAGGAAATAGTAAGTCTGGTCAAGATAAGATCACTTTCACTATGCGCTTAATGATGCTTTCGTTTCCTTTCCAAGGACAAATTGTCCTTGTTTTGGCACTCTCTAATACTGAACAATTCTTTTGACACCGACTTCTGGTTTATAGGATGGTTTGCTAGGGACCCAGTGCTGTTGAAGAGAGTTGGAAGTGTAATACTCCAACTGCCGAATCTAGAATCTGCAAGACCCGCCCAGTTGATCATTGCAGAAGACTGTTTCCGGCTTTCAACTATTCCAGGCAATCAAGTGGTAGATGGTCTTGCTAAATCCGTTGAGAAGTTATTCGGGGGTGAGTAAGTTGGTCTAGTTTGTACAAGTATTGCTGCCGGTCCAAGACAGATGAGAGAAGTAGAGAGAAAAGAAGAAAGAAAGAGAGAAATGAAAGAGGAATTATAGAGAGAAGAAACCTAAAATAAATCCTAAATAATCATAGTGGATGAACACATTCCTTATAAATTTCATAATATTTATTTCTTGTTCCTTATCAAGTTTGGTCCTTTAGTATGAACAAATATTTGTCTGGTAGCTCTGGAGACTCGGTCAAACCTCTAATCTTACACATTCTCACATGCATCAGAAGAATCTAAGGAGTGAAAGGCTCAATGAGTAGAAACGTATGCATGAACATACACATTGCATGAGGATGTTATTTAACATTCCGTTGTAGCTTTTTTCCTCTCATTTACAAAATGGTTTGGAAAGTCAGCATTCAAGTCTTTCATTTTATTTCGATATGAATATATTTCTCAGCGAGTTACGTCTCATATACTTACTAATGTAGGTCATGTTGTAAAGCATGCTAACATTGGGGACTATGTCAAGGACAAAGTTCCAAGTTTGAAAAGTTTTATCAGTGAAGGAAATGCAGAACAAGAGTATAACATTCCATCCTTGGCAGCCTTGTCAAGTGCTATGTGTTTGCTAGAAAGGTAGAAACTCTGTGCGTGTTTTGTTTATAGGTTCGGAGCAAAATTTTCAATCTGAATCAGGCCCACCATCCTTCTTATATCGGCTTCACTGCTTTAATGATAAAGTTTGAGATTTTTAATACCTTGCTGAATGACTTAAACCATGTTTTTTAGATACGAGTTCAAGATCAACCACGGTGAATGGATCAAAACAGTCAAGCCTGATTTAGGTCCTGGGATAGCAGAACGCATACGTGAAGCTCTCGAAGCGACGGATGAGAAAATCGATGTCTGTCTCAATGTAAATAACGAATTACGTGCAGCTCTCAGTGCTCTTCTTGGGGTACTCTCATCCTTTTTTTCATAATCCATAGTCCTACATTTTGAGGAGAGATTTTTTTTTTTTTTAATTCTAACATATTTGGTCTAACAAGCAACTTGTAGAAAAATGAAGCAGACACTTTTCTTCTGAAGCATTACTTGTATAATTGGATTTATCATTGACTTGGATCAATCCCACAGGATTATGGCGTCCTTGCTATTCCTACGGTTCATGGACTGCCACCAACACTACAAACACAATTTCGCGCTAGAGCGTCTAGCTTGTTATCAATTGCCGGAGTATCTGGATTTTGCCAGGTTCGTCCTTTGGTTCATTTGTTTTCATTCGCGTATTTAAGATTTGACCATCTTTTGTTTTCCTGGAGAATCTCTTAAGTTGTTTCTGTAACTCAATAGGTAAGCATACCACTAGGGAAGTATGATAACCTTCCTGTGTCAGTTTCATTGTTGGCAAAACATGGCTCTGATGGGTTTCTGCTCAATCTGGTCGAGACTCTTTATGACACTCTCAATGATCAGGTTGGATTTCACACAAGATGAGCTACTTAAGTTTCTTATATACATATATATATGTATGTATGTATATATCTCATATATATGTGTTGATACCTTATGATATGAAATGTGATTTACTGCTATAATTAATGTATATACAGTGCAGAAACCTAGTCAAAATAAATGGATTTGTTTTAAGAGATTTGTCTCTCTTTAGCTTTCCCTATTTTTCAATTTTAGTCCCGAGGAATATACGTTGTTTGACTTTACCCCTAAAACTTAAAATGTCACATTGTTATTACCCGAGATTTTCAAACGTTTCACTACCCCTCTAATCTCTATGATAGAAAATGTTAAAAAGGTGATGAAATGAAGCATGTGAGGCTCATAGGATTGGAACGGGTATGAAAAACGCCCCCAACAAGGATTTCTATAAGCGGGGATGGGAAGGAATACATTTCCAGTCCCATCTTGTCCTGTTGCCATCCCTAAAGTCCAAACAAGGATTTCTTATAATTGGGGATGGGAAGGAAAAACATTGCCCACCCCATCATGTCCCATTGTCATCCCTAAAGGCTAAACAAGCATTTCTCGACCCTATATAAGTGAGGATGGGAAGGAAAAACATTTCCAACCCTACCCCTATCTTGTTGCCATCCCTAAAGGCGAGCTTGTTCACAATTATACCGAAGTTTTTTTGTCAAATTCAAATTCTACCATTCTGATCTTTCTTTCTTCTATTGGGTGTGTTTATATGTAGGGAAATATTGGAAGTGTTCTATGTTGTAAGTTTGATGCATTTAAAGCTCACGATTTTATTATAATACATCTCAAAATTTTTAGTTGTACATACATCTTATCTTTCTACCATTCACTGATGGGAAAAAAAAAATAATCCAAGGGATATGTGGGGTTTTTATGCCTTTTTTTGAAAATAAATGCCCAAGTTTTGTTAAATTAGGAAAATTATCCTTTTAAAAAATGTTCAATTACTGACGAATATCAATATGTATTTTTATCAATTAAATACTAATTGATTATGTTTAATCACTAACTAGTTTTAATGGTCACTGTCCATTTTTTCAAATAAAAAAAGTTGACATTTTTAAAAAAATAAATGTTCAAACTTGTGAGGTACGTGGGGAGAAAAGGCCTTTGGACAATCCAAACGTGATCATATAAACGTGATATTAATAAAAGGAAAACGTGATATTAATAAAAGGTAAGAAAACGTTATATAGCCTCATTTCTATTCATAATTTGTCCTCTTCAGTTGACACTTATATGCATGTCCAAGTTTTTTTTTACAATTTTTTTTTAAAGTGATTTATGAAATTTTGATAAAATGTTGTGAGGCATTAATAATGTTCAACACGATAAATTAATAAATAGTGATTCTGAAAGTATAAGATACGAAAATGAGTTATACTTTTTCTTAATTG
Organism: Ficus hispida; assembly: GCA_025413025.1. NCBI lineage: Eukaryota > Viridiplantae > Streptophyta > Magnoliopsida > Rosales > Moraceae > Ficus > Ficus hispida. The sequence continues at coordinate 10,439,131 of CM046363.1, forward strand.
TTATGATTAATATTATTGGTACCGAGATGCACACTTATATTTTTTTTATATATGTATATAAATTGTTGTCATGTTTCACATTATTGGGATTCTGATATCATCTCACATTAAGACTCCTTTTGTTAGAAGGGAAAAAAAAAAAGAGGAAGGAAAGAAAACATGCGAGGGTGAGCAAATATGAAGGGAAGAAAAGAAGCTGCTTCCTTTTATCTTGTTTGGAATAATAGGAGGAAAGAAAATATGTAATAAATTGAATGACTATTTTGTTAATCATTTGATATTAATTTAGTATAAAAGCAAGAATAAAGGGTAAGTTAACTATTTGTACGAGCTAAATAAGTTTTTCTTCTCAAAATCTCACCGCTTTTAGTGAGATAAAAATAGTGAAATTAATCGGTCCTTTTTTCTCTTCCCTTCACTTTTTTTCTCATACCAGCAATCTAAAATCATTTTTCCCTAAAGAAAAGAAAAAAAAAAAAAAAAAAAAAAAAAAAAAACTTTCCAGTCTCCTCTTTCCTCCTACTTTTCACATTTATCAAACATAACATGAAGGACCGGTACAATTATTATAGAACAGATTCTTCATTGAAAAAAAAAAAAAAAAAAAAAAGTCATAAAGTCTCCTATCAGCTAACAAAAAAAATTATTCATAAAAAAATTTCTATAAAACGAAAGAATATATATATATATATATATATATATATATATATAAGTCTCCTAACATCTAAAAACACACTCCCCTCAAAAAAAAAAAAAAAAAAAAAAAAAAAAAAAAAAAAACACGTTTTGCTGTCGGGAAAATTTGATGGCCATTCAAAAGCTACAAAACTAAAGGGCCCAGTTGTATTAGCCCAAAAGAATGGCTAACATGGATGAAGTGATGGTCAACGCGTTTGGGAGGTAGGTACTCCCGCATCACTTCCACACTCAAAAACACATTTTATCAAAGAGAGATTTTGGAACCTCCATTCTTATTTAAATATTTCCACTTAATTTGTGCACTACTCAAAAGGTCAAAACCAAATGCCTCCACTCAATCACATGCAGAACACAGGGACGAAAATAGGGCAATCGGAATGCTTTCTGATCTTCATTCTCGATTTTCAAAATCATCTCCATTCACATTCCTATCCTCGTCTAAAAAAAAAGTGAAGTTACAGGCAAGGATTTTCATCTAAGTAGCATTTCTAAAACTTGTTCCCTTATTTATATATATATATATATAACTATACATGTATATATTATGTAACTTAAAACAAAAAAATAAAAATTCTGCCATAAATTTAACCAAAATCAAATGTTTTATACAACAAATTAAATTGTAAACTAAATCTTAGTAACAAATCGCAAAATATCCCTTGAAAAATTACAAACTAATAATTAACAATGAATAACAATACTGGCAAGTATTAACTATTAAGACTACGAACTAATAATTAACAATACTGGCAAGTATTAACTATCAGGACTACGAACTAATAATTAACTTTTTTTAATTGCCTTCTTCTTTTTAGAGAAAAATGGAGGTATTCATTACTTTTTTTTTTCTTTTTTCTTTTTTTTACACTAAAACAATCCAATAAAGTTTAGAAAATTATGTTTAAAAGATGAAACCAAAAATATATATATATATATATATATATAATTTCATCACATAAAATGATTAACCCTATTACATAGAATTTTAAAATAAAAAAAGTTTGTGAATTCTTTAACAGAATTATTAAAATTGTTATAAGAATTAATGTCTCGGCAAAACACTTTTAATCATTAAATTACCATTAAATTTTTCTTAAATTATGATAATTTTATTCATTTATTATGGTTTTGATTTTTTTTTTTTTTTGTATCTGAGATGAGTTGATTCAAACTCTACTTCTTTTAAATGAGTTAGGTGTGATATTACTGTTAGGTTATGTATTCAATTACTGATATCATTTTGATTTGATTAAATAATTAATATTTGCATATTTTAATTTGATGGTCAAAAGATAGCTAATTAGCAAATTATTTTCGTTTTGTATTACAAATCTGTAATGAAAAAAAAAAGGGTGGGTTACTAAGAGAAAGGGCGAGCACGCGCCTAAAGGCAAGCACGAGATTCATGACCAATCACATGTTGTCCTTTGTTTTATTGGGCATTTAACAGAGATGCTACTTAATCTTATCACATTTTAAATTTTGAATTTTCACAATTTATCTAGTGAATTTTTTAAATTATTACAATATATATACTAGCAAAAAAAAATTTTTTTTTTTTTTGCAATGTTTTTACATGACTTGATTTTTCCATTAAATTGATCACAAAAATTAAATATACGCTTTATGTGACCACATTTTCAATTAAAAGTTTTAAAATCTAATATAAATCATAATGCAAATCTTCCAAATAACCAGATTTAAATCTATAATTTAATATAAAAATAACTAAATGGGATGCATTAGAACAGTTTAACAAATTTAGAAGATAAATTATCAAAATAAAAAATTTAAGAGGCAAGTTATAAAATAATAACAAGTTTGGAGGCATCAGTGATAAATGCATTTGTTGAGTCCACATCTACTGTTTTCTTTTTCAAACCCACATTCTCTGTCTAATTTTGATGTCCCAATTGATGTCTAATCAATTACATATTGAACATATTATTGAAGAAAATTAGATTTTAAGATGCAAAAATCAATTAAAAATATTTAAAACTCTTTAAAACGACTATGACATAATATTATGGTTAGAAGTTATTCGAGACATCAAAAATTCGACAGAAGATTTGAATTTCTCATCTTCCTATCTGAATGGATGTCCACAACACTTATCAAGTTGTTTAAAATTTTGAAAAATTAGAATGAGTGGTCATTTTTAGTCTGATCTAATAGATGACTGATTTTTTTTATTTTACAAAAATGACCATTAGTTATTGTTTCTAGATTTGGTCAATCAGTAATTGATAAATAGTTTATCAGTGATTAATTATGATATTATGGTCAATTGGTGATTAAATATGGTCAATAATTGATTGACCAAATTAAAAATATCATATGGTCAATAATTGATTAACCATTTAAGAAAATTGATAGATCATTTTAAAAAAAATGAAATTTTAAGTAACTTTTAAAAACTTCGGCCATTTGTTAAAAAATTTATTAAAAAAAGGTTATTTACCTCTAAATCCTTAAAAAATTTGGTATTTAGCATTTTTTTTATGTGTCTAAATTCTTAAATTTAGATAATATGATCTACCACTAATAAAGGATAGCCAATGAGACATGAAATCTGAAAAAATATCTTCCTCTATTTGGTCAATCAAGTTGATTTGGCGGCCAATAATTAAAAAGAGTAAACGAAACCAAACAAATCGAATCGAAATGGATCAGAACAATCGGATGATGAACCTTTCAACATAGAAAAGTGAGAATCAAGATCTGTTATTCTGAATTTTCTTTCTTATTGATCGTCCCCTCGATAATATCATATTATATATCTGAATTTAATAATTTAATTATATAAAAAATATTATATATTTAAAATTTTTGAATAAATTAATGACTTATCAAAAATTTAGTGAGTGAATAATTTTTGGGACAGAAAAATGGATAGCGGATTTGAACTCCAAAAGTGGGGGGGGGGGGGGGGGGGGGGGGGGGGGGGGGGTGTGGGGTTGTTGAAACGAAACGAGTGGATGGTGAATTTTGTCAAGACAAACAGTGTTGTTGTTTTTGTAGTTGTTGTTTTTGTTGGGGGGTGTGTCTACTCGGAGTTCAAAGGAGCTTCCTTTAAATAATGATTATTATTATTATTATTATAAGTAATATAATTATCTAAGCTTGTTACGGAAAAAAAGTAATTTCGAGAGTAACGAGGCAGACGAGATCAACACACCAACTGGTCCAGCAAGCGTTGTGGTGTGTGTTACTGTTGGGTGGGTAAACATGGAAGTCAAGGCCAGAGCTCCGGGGAAGATCATTCTCTCCGGCGAACACGCCGTCGTCCATGCTTCTACAGCCGTCGCCGCCTCCATCGACCTCTACACCTACGTCACTCTTCGCTTCCCCACTCCCTCCGGTACAACTACTACAATCCCCCCTCCCTCACCCTCTCACTCTCTCTCTTTCCCCTCTTTCTCTCTCTAGAATTTATGTCGTCTTGATTTGAGAGAAACTGAATTTAGGAATAGGCGAGTTTTCGCGACGGATTGGAGTTTCTGCAATGGAAGATTCGGTCTTTTTCTGCTTAATAATCTGTTTTATGAACGTGTTTTTCATGTTAGAATCGTGTTCCCCCCCCCCCCCCCCCCCTCTCTAGAATTACTATTGCGTTTCTGGTTACGAATGTGTTTGTTGGACTTGAGAGAAGCTCAATTTAGCAATACGCGATGGGATTGGAGTTTCAGGAATCCAAGATTCGGTCTTTTTATGCTTAATCTGTTTATGAATGATTCAGCCAAAAAAAGAAAAAAGGTCAGTTTATGAATGTGTTTTTCATGTTGTAATCTAGCGTTTCTTCCTCTCTCCCGCTCCTCTTTCTCTCTCTAGAATTGCTATTGCGTTTCTGGGTACGAATATGTTTGTTGGACTTGAGAGAAGCTCAATTTAGGAATACGCAAGTTTTCACGATCAGATTGGAGTTTCAGTATCGGAAGATTCGGTCTTTTTGTGCTTAATCTGCTTTATGAGTGTGTTTTTCATGGCATTATCTAGTGTTCTCTCTCTCTCTCTCTCTCTCTCTCTTGAAATGCTTTTGCATTTCTGGTCATAAATGTGATTGTTGGATTCAAGAGAAGCTGAATTACGAATACGTGAGTTTTCACAATTGGATTGGAGCTTTAGAGATGGAAGATTTGGTCTTTTTGTGCCAATCTGTTTTTTAATGTGTTTCATGTTACTTTTCTGTGTAGAATTGCTATTGATTTTCTGGTTATGAATGTGGTTGGGTTTGAGAGAGCTGAATTTATGAATAAGCGAGTTTTCATGATCGGATTGGAGTTTTAGCAATGGAAGATTCGGTTTTTTGTTTTCTGTTTTTTTTTTTTTTTTTTGGTGCTTAATCTGTTTTGTGAATGTGTTTTTGATGTTATTGTCTTGTGTTTAACTCTCTTTCTTGATTATGGATTGGGGCAATAGTAGTGAGAGTCAAAAAGGCATAATCTTGCATCTTTTTAACTAACATCGGATTTAACTGAGTATCGAAAGATCTTTTTGAGACTTTGCGAAGGCTAAAAGATCTACGGAAATGTAAATTCTCAGATTCTGCCTTTTTTGGAGGAACCATTGTTTTTTTAGCCTCACAAGGAAAATGAATTTTGCTCATCACTATAGTATGACAAATTGGTGTTGGCACTCATTCGTGATTGTTCAAATAAAACAGTAGGTGCTGTGTGTGGATTTATTCTACATTTGCTTGAAAGAGTAATATGAGGACCCAATAGAGAACTTTCAGCCGTATTAGCTATTTAGATGCAGAAATTCATGTCTTTCTGTTATTAGTCTTTCCAGGTTTTAAGAGGTGATCTCATGTTTTGTCCCTTTGGTGTTCTTGTAGTTTAGGAATTTAACAGTGTTTAATGGGTTGATTTTTATTTTAATGGACGAGAATATAACATTTCATTAGAGATGGCAATAACTTTTGCAGGGAACCAAAAACTACCGTGGTTATTGTGAATACTCGCACTCCATATATATATATATATATATATATATATATGTATTGTTTTTTTTTCATTGAAAAACATCTTGTATGATTTTGGAGTAAGAAAAGGTGGAAGTAAAGGAATCATTTGTTCATGTTTCTCAAACTATCAACTTTCTTTGACAAATTTCTCATTCATTTCAATGTGGGTGGATTTCAGGCTACTGATTTGTCATTGACTTCCTGTGATTGTTTTTTTTTTTTCCCTCCTTGGTAGATGACGATGACACCTTGAAACTCCAACTTAAGGATATGGCTTTAGAGTTCTCATGGCCAATTAGTAGAATAAAAGATGCACTCTCTGGCTTGGGTTGTCCTGGTTCATCAACACCAACCTCATGCTCAATTGAGGCAACGAAAACACTCGCAGCTCTAGTTGAGGAACAAAATATTCCAGAGGCAAAGATTGGACTTGCTTCTGGAGTTTCGGCTTTGCTTTGGCTATACACATCTATCCAAGGGTACGCTTCCATTTATTTGTTGTGTGATAGGAAATAATTTTTCCTAGTTTAAAATATTATTTGATTCTTTTATCTTTTTTTATGATGTGTCAGATATAAGCCTGCCACAGTAGTTGTTACTTCTGAACTTCCTCTAGGTTCAGGTTTGGGGTCCTCTGCTGCATTTTGTGTTGCACTCTCTGCTGCTTTGCTTGCCTTTTCGGGCTCGGTAAAAATAGATTTGAACCACCAAGGATGGTTACTGTTTGCGGAAGATGAACTAGACCTATTAAACAAATGGGCCTTTGAAGGTGAAAAGATAATCCACGGAAGGCCATCTGGAATTGACAATACTGTGAGCACTTATGGTATGTTATCTTTCTTCCTTCTTTCTCTTTGCTTTCCTTGCTTTATCATCTTGGTAACTAGGAACAGCAGGGCAGTTAGCACCTGAAACGAGCAGATAATAGTCGTCTGCCTGGATCACTTTGAAAGATTCGGGAAAAAACGGTTTGGTCTACAAGCTATAGCTTATAAGTAATAGGCAAGTGCTAGTCGTCACAAGTGTGCATATTAATGCACAACTTCTGAACCCTTATGGAAAGAAGATCCACCCTCACCCAAGCATCTTGTTTTATCTACCGCATTGCAAAGTAAATGTGAGTATATGGAGGAATAAAGTTCAGGAAATCCTTTTAATGAATTATGAAGACAGGAAGATGATGCGTCCTTGTAGGAATAACTTTTCTTGCGAACATGAATAGGATCAAACTCGTGTGTTTCTGTAAAAAGGGGAGGCACGTATTCTCAAAAGAGAATCTTATACGTGACCTAAGATTTTGTAGATGATTTGAATGGAGCAACACAAAGTAGTGATCTGGGATATCCTTAGAATGATAATGAGAATTGGGTCTAGGCTTTTTGTCTCAATGCCATTCTTCGGTTAATAGAACCCATTTTAGCTTTGTATGTCAGAATTCATCGTTGAAGTGCCTAGATTCTTAGGCAGCAGGCACTAGGCAGTGTATCATGGAACTTCAAGCCGGGTAAAAGTACATATAGCTAGGACTAGGAGGATAGACGGTATTAATGTGAAATAACAGCGGAATTTGGAAGAACAATAAGAAAAACTAGCCTACTGTTACTTGTTATGAAATGCAGGAGAATCCCTATGGATGTTTATAACATGATACCTTGTGCAAAACAGGTAACATGATCAAATTCAGGTCGGGTAGTTTAACACGCATCAAGTCCAATTTGCCTCTGAAAATGCTGATCACAAACACAAAAGTTGGAAGGAACACCAAGGCTTTAGTAGCTGGCGTCTCGGAGAGAACCTTAAGACACCCAGACGCAATGAATTTTGTGTTCAGTGCCGTAGATTCCATTAGCGAGGAACTATCCTCAATTATCCAGTCTCCGGTTGGTGACGACCTGTCTGTGACTCAGAAGGAAGAGAAGATAGAGGAGTTGATGGAAATGAATCAAGGTTTGCTCCAATGCATGGGAGTCAGCCATGCTTCAATAGAAACTGTTCTCCGAACGACGTTGAAGTACAAGTTGGCTTCCAAATTGACAGGAGCTGGTGGCGGAGGATGTGTTCTGACACTCTTGCCGAATCGTATCCTTTTTTCTTCTGTTTATTTATCTTGCTTTTAGTATATTTTCACTTTCACATTTATTAGTAAGATTTAACTCTTCACTTGGTTCTCAACTTTAAAAAAAAAATCCTCATTTTAATATTGACGTTTTAAAACCAAACTTTAGCTATATAAACTTCCTAAAAGCTTCCAATTAGCCTTTTCGAAGAAAGATACGCAAAAACCAACTCGACTAGTGCTCACTCGGGCTAATTTCAAATTTGGCATTCAAATTTTGCTCCTTATAACTCGAAATGAAACAAAATGAGCTCCTCAGCTTATCAATTGTTGTAGTTTTGATTTTATTTTTTTTTTCTTAATTAAAACATCAAAATTTTAACGGTTTTAATAGGAGCTGGGCAGGCACATGTGATTAAAATTGTTTAAAAATTCACGTTTTAATGATGGAAAAGATTTTTGTTGCATTTTGAATGTCAAAGTAGCAAAATGAAACAATAGTTATTAATTGGGGCTCTCTCTCTCTTTTTTTTCCTCTCATTTTAAGGATAATTCTTTTTCCTTAACCCAAGAAACAGTCTATCAGGCACGATTGTTGACAAAGTGACATCAGAGCTAGAGTCATCTGGATTCCAATGTTTCACTGCTGGTATTGGAGGAAATGGCGTTGAGATTTACTTGGGTGGTGGTTCATCCTGATCTACTCGGTACAACTTTGCTGTCGTTTTTGTTTTTCTGCTTTGCTCTGTAACACTAATCTGTTTAGTTTTGTTTCTTGAATTTTGACTTCAATTATTTAAACAGCATTTTCCCGTTTGGCCAATCTGTTTTCATCAGTAATTTTACATTAATAATTCACTGTAACCTCGCAAGAATAATACTCGACTTTCATTTGGGTGCTAGCTTTTGTCGAGGTAGCCAAATTTATTCAGCACAAAGTATCTATTAAGCATATTTACCAGAACTTTTTTACACACTTTTGCACACCCTTTTCCTTCTCTTCTGCTGCGACATATATACGTGTTTATATATATATATATATGCACAAACAGACACATCTGAAGAGCAGCTGAACCGCTCTATACTGCTTTTATTGGAACACTATAGACATCTCCATATTCCATAAGACAGAAACCAGCATAAGAAACTCCTAAACAGACTTTTCAACCTTTCACCATTACCCCACCTGCCAAAGCCATAACCGTCAAATCCTGTCAAAATCATATCAAATTCGAGATCATATTGAAGAAACAAAAATAGGAATAGAAAACCCACCATTAGGATGGAGAACTTGGCCAGTTATATAAGAAGAGCAGTGATTGCAGGCAAGAAACCATACGAAGGTGCAACCTCAATAGGCTGGCCAGCTCGCTTCATGGGAACTTCCAAGCCGAACTTTGCCGTCTCCTCATCGCTGAAAGTGGCTGGAATCAACGGCGTCCCCCGGTGCTACACCATTCACGTGTATTCCTCTGTCCACCAGATAAAGCGCAAGCCCTCTGGTGAAGGAAGCTATGGCGCCTTTTGTGGCCGTGTAATCCAACAGCTGTGGACTTCCCTTGTATGCCACTATCGATGTGGTGTTGATTATGGAACTCCCTTGCCTCATGTGCTTCAAAGCATGCCTAAAATTGGATTATTCGTAAAACCTCATCGTTTTTTCTCATGTTCTAGATATTATAGCATATAACAGAGAGCCCGATTTTTATACCTGACCATGAAGAAGTCGGAGAAGATATTGATCCTGAAAACCCTCTCAAGCCTCCTCCGTGATCTCATCCAGAGTGGCAGAGGTCGTCTTGTGCTGCTCGGCAGCATTGTTAACCAGAATATCGATGCAGCTGAATATCTCCGCCACCTCATCAACAACTTTCTTGCAGTTTTTGTCGAACCCAAGATCAGCCGCTATTCCGATGGGGTCCTTGGCATCCGGTGTCTTTGATTCCCTGAGGATTCTCAGTGTGTCCTGAGCGTCCTTTCCTCATGACCCTTCACGTATGTGAAGGCACGGTTGCTCCTTCTAGGCAAAACAGTGGCACACAGCTCGCCCTATCCCCGAGTCCCGCCTGCTACCAACGCTATCTTTCCCTGCAAGAATTTACTCTTATATCTGTTCCTTTGCTGCATATTTCATGCATGCATGCATGCGTAATCATGTGCATGTTGGAATTGTTATTGAAAAATGAAAACATATAAACATGATACACAAAAATTCATAGGTTCGTTTTTAACACGAGAATTACGTAGAATTTAGTAGATAAAAAAGAAGATTACACGATCAATCTGCACACTGACGGAATAATAGTAAACTCCACATGCTTGACATGTTTTGAATAATAATTACACAAGCTTAAACAGAACGCGCTTAAACAGAAATCCCTTGTTGTTTTTTGTTTTTTCTTTTATACGGGCTATAATTTTTGTGTTAATTAAAAGATAAATGAAACACTCAGCTGGCTTGAGCCTCTTTACTTTTGTTTTCTCACCTAACAACCTCAAATTCGAATAAATTTTCCCCTAAATTTATCTAATTACCTCTTTAACCATCCATCATAGAACTAGTAACCTCCTAATAAAAAATTCTTACTTCGTCACTTAAAACACCTTTTTAAGTTCCGAACCTAAAAGTTTCTATCTAAATCCCTCTACTCGTATCCGCTGGAAAAATAAAAAATATAAAAACGGAATCCCTTAATTGCAAAACAACATACTCTGAGCTTATCAGAGGACTTATAATGTGGACTTGTAAACTGAGGTGTAGGATCCACGGCATGCTCTTTACCAGGCTGGGTCTCTTGCCTCTGAGGAGGGAATTGCTGCCCTTCTGTAGCCATTATTCTCAATAATAATAGTCTTGTACTACTACGCTTTCTGGTATTGGGTAGATTTTCTTGAAAGTGAGTTTTGGGGAAGGATTTTGTAGTACTAGTTGGGAACCAAGTGAAAGGTTTGCTTGACAAGGCTCTTAATGACAACACCAGCCTTCAAAACTTATATTTTAAGCTTGTGTGAAAGATCTAGTTAAAGGTAGGAAATAGATATATACGAATTCTGAGTTGGGCACGTATGACACGAGCATCAGGGGGGTGTGTCCACGAGCTAGTCACTTTCATGTTGCAGTGTAATGTTGACACACCTGTGAAAACGAGTGTGATTGTTGTTTCAAGAATAAGAACCACAGTGAGTGCTGGATCATCCTGGGAGGACTTTAGCATGTTAAGGTTTAGATCGTAGAATTTAAGTTTGAATTGATTGTGTATTTATCGAGACGATTGAATTGCTGAAGTTAAAAGGTATAAAAATTTGTAATGTTTTCGGAAAAAAAAAAATATATATATATATATATATGTATTAATATGGAGCCTGGTTTATTCATCTAGAAATTCTATGTAATTTAAAACAAAAATCATTTCATTTATATTTATCTATGCAAAGTTATGAACTTTTAAAATTTAAGTTACAAAACTGTGTAAATAATGAAGCTGAGAGAAAAAAGACAAAGAATGGATTGTAATTGTAGTGTTTGAATTGTAGCACCAAACAATAGAATTGGATGTCTGAGCTAGTATGGCAATGTGCATCCTAGTTCCAGTTGTAGGCTAAGCTTTTGTTTTTGCTTGGTTCTCAAATCCAAACCTAAGTTCTTATATCAGTTTTTGTCTTTTTCTGATAAATCAACAAAAATTATAATTAGTTTTTAAAAAGTCAATCAATTTCAACATAAATATTCCATTCTAAATCCATACATCAAGTGCAAGCTTAATGTATCTGTTGTTTGTTAGCGTTGGTATATAGCACTAATGCCTCTTAAATTTATCATCATTCAATAATCGATCTCTTAAATTTTTAATTTTGATTAATTTTTTATCTCCTAAACTTTCAAAATTATCAAAATATATCTCAGATTAATATAATTAACATCAAATTGAAAATTTAAATTTGGAAGATTTGAATCATATCAATGCAAGACAAATGTTCACACTTTGGATTACTGTTATGCGGTTGTTTTGGTTTTACATCTGTAAATAAAACATGGCACAAAGATCACTCGTCGCTAAATATGAACCTAATAGAAATTATATTAACTTGAGTATGCTTTTTTTATGGACACTATTTCATTTTTCCGTATTTAAGTACAACACTCAAAATAAAATGCGTAAGGTTCGGATCTTAGACCTCTTTTTTAGTTAATTACAAGGCAAACCCTCAATTATTATGTCTTTCCCTGTGGGGGCAATTAGAGCAATCATTGCTTATGATATATATATAAATATATATATATATATCATAAGCAAAATATTTTCTATAGCATCCGAAATTTTTTATTGTAGTGTCTGACCTGATGAAAACATGTCAAATTTCAACTGCCTGATAAATTACCGCCAAGTTACAATTGAAACGGCAAACTTGAGAAAAAGACTTGGTAAGTATTGAACCATTGACAACAAATTGGCGGTGGAACTTATCACCCTATTGCTTTTAAATTAATCGTTGCTTTTCACTAAAATAAAGAAAGAAAATAAAGAAAGAAGATATTCTTTGCTCTTGGTCTCGATTTTTTTTTTTTTTTTTTGTTAAAGTGCTCTTGATCTCGATTATAATTGCTAAAACTATTTATAGGTGGCAGAGTCAGAAATAAATTCCAATAGAAACGTAATCAAAATTATTTTTTAACATAAAATAAATTTTAATCCGAATTATATGAGAATTTTTAAACATCTGAGAATATTTTACCTTTCTACCCTTCGTTTCCAAGTTTTAACTATTGTGGTGGTCCTGATCCGTTTGTCTTTTTCCCTCATTCTTGCTGGTTCATAATTACTAAAGCTATATTTAGGACCTGTTTAGGCTCCATTTGGTAAAACAGTTTGAGTTGAAAATTTTAAGTTTGAGTTAGTTGATCTTTTAAAAACTAATTATAATTTTGTTGACTTTTCAGAAAAAGATAAAAATTGAGATGAAAAATTACAATTTAGTTTGAGTTAAACCTGATTACCAAACGGGACCTTAAATATTTGATTTGAAAACTTATTTTATTTGTTTCTTAAATTCAAAAATACTTTTTACTATTTATATTTGCTGGATCATAATTACTAAAACTATATTGATATTTTTTTCTAAACATATTTTAAAATTTTATATTTTTTTATTAATCTAAATATTCTTTTGCAAAATAATCTCTTTTTTTTTTTTTTTTTTTTTTTTTTTTTTTTGCAAACGCACATTTTTAACACATCTTATCCACAATTATAATAAACACATCTTCAAAACCCTTAGCATAAAATTGCAAGGATTGCTCAAGAACACACAACATAAAACATGACCCAAAGGAAGGGACCCGAAATTATAACTTACTGCGATTCTTATTTTCTTTATTTTTAACTTATTTTGATATATAATATGATCTATAAGTGGGATTGACGTCCATGTTATGACGTACTATACAGAACTATCCCAATTATTAATTATTTTTAATTTATTTTGATTTATAATATGATCTATTAATGGATTGACATGCATGTTATAATGCGCTCCACAGAATTATCCTAATTATAGATAAGACAATTTGAAAAATAAATTTAACGACTAAAACAACAATCCATAAATGGACAAAAGAGAAACCAGCCAAACACTAGAACATAAATTCCTAATAAACAAAGCTCAATGCCACAAGTTCTTGAAGGGAAATAAGACCGCAGTAAGTTAGTCATATTTATTACAAAATGAACATGTTCTTGCACCAAAACATGGATAAAAAAAAAAAAAAACACAACAACAAACAAACAAACTTTTCTTTTAACGCATCTGTGCTTTAAGCATTCACTATAGTCCCACCTGCAAAATCAAAGCAAGAAAAAGAAAGTAAAAGTTGAGAAAAAAAAAACATTTTTTTATAAACAATTACTATAATACTGATTGACAAGCACACAAGAAAGCAAAACAAAATTAAAAAAAAAGATTAAAAAATGTCACGTGATAATTAATGATCAATATAATTAATAATCAATATATGTAACAAGTGATGAGACTGTCACGTGACAGTTCCACAATAGTAATGAAAAAGTTGCCACATCAATGACGGATGGAAAAGTCATTGCTTTAAGAGATATTCGCTCACTTAATGTAGGTAGGTAACAGATGGATATAATAACTCACCGTTAGGGTGGAGGACTTGGCCAGTTATGTAGGAAGAGTATTCATTGCAGGCAAGGAAGACATACGAAGGAGCAACCTCAATAGGCTGGCCAGCTCTCTTCATGGGCACTTGGGACCCGAATTTCGCAGTTTCTTCCTCACTAAAAGAGGCCGGGATCAGTGGCGTCCATATCGGCCCCGGAGCGACACCGTTGACACGTATACCTCTTTCGACCAGATGAAGCGCGAGCCCTCTGGTGTACGCCACTATAGCGCCTTTAGTCGCCGTGTAGTCGAGCAACTTGGCGTTGCCCTTGTACGCATTGACCGATGTTGTGTTGATTATGGAGCTCCCTTCCTTCATGTGCTTCAAAGCATGCCTGTAATATAAGTCACATGAAAATCTCTTGTTAAGCTCTAGGCCAAACTTGATGCTTTCAATAATTAACATTCTTATTCTTATGTACCGATGGAATCAGAAATATTTTTCAGTGAAGGCGTTATTAAAAAATTAAAGGATTTTTCTTTCTTGAATAAGACATAACTATATATTTTATATATTTTAATTGACATAACTATATATTTTATATTTTGATTATTGAGTGTGGATGCAATGAAAATATTCTTATAAAATGGTAGCACAAATAAAATTTTATAAAAACTTTGGGCTAAAAATCAAAATTTCAAAATGTTAATAATCATCCCACTAATTTATATTTGACTTGCCACTGTGCTTATGGTGTTCCTATGAAATTGGTTTTCGTTACCAGTCACAAATTGTGAATTTTCTACTAGCCAGAGGGGAAAAAATGGGGTGATTTGGAGAAATGGGGGTTTTTTTATGGGGGTGTATAAAAAATTGATTGAAAATAAAGAATTTTTAAATTTTTATTGTGTAAATCCAACCATTTTCTTCATTATTAGTAAATCTGACTCTTTATTAACAATAATGGTCTATCATTAAACATACAAAATATAGACTATTTCAATATCACAATAAAAGTCACGGTACGAAATCGGAGAGCCAAATATAAAACCTACAAGTTCGTAATATGAAATTAGTGACAGTAATTTCATACCTGATCACAATGTAACGTGATCAATGTTACACGTTACATGTTCGAATTCCCGAGTTAAAAAAAAAAAGGCAACATGACATGTAAAAATGACCGTAAAATCACACCAATCATGAAATGACATACGAATTGTACTAAAATTACAGCTCTTGTTTTTTTTTTTTTTTGGGGCAAATAAAATGCATTACCTTACAGTGAAGAAGTAGGAGAAAATATTAGTCCTGAAAACCCTCTCAAGCCTCTCCTCATCAATCTCCTCAACAGAGGCGGCCTTGTGCTGCTCAGCAGCATTATTCACCAGAACATCAATCCTGCCATACGCCTTCACCACCTCCTCCACAACTCTCTTGCAATTATTGTCGTACCCGAGATCCGCCGCTACCGCAATCGGGTCCATGGCGTCCGTGGTCCTTGATTCCCTCAGAATTTTCAGAGTGTCCATGGCGTCTTTGTCCTCCTGGCCCTTCACGTACGTGAAGGCCACGGTCGCGCCCTCTAGCGCGAAGCAGTGGCACACGGCGCGCCCGATCCCCGAGTCCCCGCCGGTCACCAGCGCTATCTTACCCTGCAATGACCATGCACAACATGATAGCGTTACTAACTATTTTGTTCATAAGCATTCTCTACTATAGAAAAATGTTAATTTTTTTAGTAGTCTACATTATTCTTGATAGTAACATTAGCACTAAATAAAATGTTACTACTAAACACTTTGAGATTACTAAATAAGCTTGAGTTTCTTTTTTCTTTTTCTTCTTTTTTTTTTTATAATTTTTTGAAGATTTTGAAATGGACGAATAAATTAACAAAGAAGTATAAAAATCTCAGGTTTATTCAATTAATGTCAGTCAATATTAGTACTAATATTAAGCAAAAAATTAATAAATAAATATATATATATATATATATATATATAAAGAAAGCTTAACCCTTTGCATTTTCATTGAATTCCAATGGAAAAAAAAAAAAAAAAAAAAGGAAAAACACCCATTGACATGCATGACAATAATATAAAAATTTAAGACCAAATTGTTTTATTCTCTTGATATTATTTCCATCTACTACATCAATAAAACCAATAAACAACAAATAAAAGAAAGGAACTAAAAAGATCCCAGTTAAGTTTAGGTGAAAGTGACACCACTTAAATACTTCCAAGCATGAAGATACGAATTTATAAATATATAAATATATTTGAAGCCATACCCATATATATACGCACATATAACGTGTGCACACCCGTATCATGCATATAAACAGATGTTATAGAAAAAAATAATAAAAACTTTTTTAAATAGTGTTTAAAAAGGTTTATAAACAGTTTTAAAAAAATAATCCTAACAGGATTATAAAGCATGACAAAACACTTCCTGTAGCAAAAAAACGTAACAGCGACTCACCAGTATATTTGGATTATAAATCTGAAAAGAATTTTTTTATGAAAGTAAAAAAAAAAAATGATAGAAAATTATTTAAATAACGTTTGAAAGCAGTTTTCAGAAGGTAATCAAGCTATATATATATATGTATATATATATAAGTACTTGGAGTTTATTGGAGGGCTTGTATTCAGGGGCAGAGAACTGAGGAGTGGGGTCCATGACATGCTCTTTCCCTGGCTGTCTCTCCTGCCTCTGCGGAGGAAACCGCTCTCCTTGTGAAGCCATTGATCTGGGATTCTTGATCTGGGAAAGAGGGAAAATTTCCTGATTATTAAGTGCACAGTTCTGGCTTTTTTTGAGGTGGGTTTTGGTTAATGGAGAAGAGTGCCAAGGATTATTACACGCAAGTGTTTTGGTTGTTAAGGCTCTTGAGGAACACAACACTCTACAAAACATGTGGGGATTTTACGAGTGACTTAATCAAGGATGTTTTGAAATTTGAGGGCTGATGGGTACCTATAGTTATATGCAAATGTTTTTTGGAATTTTTCACTTATGTTTTGGTACGTGGCAGTTGATGGAGGGGTCTGTTCGTCACGTGTCCTTCACTCTCGAGAAGTGACACGTCGTGGAGATGAGGTTTTTCTCTGGACTGTTTGAGATATTAAGGTGAAAAGACTATTATATATATTGCAAAATTTTTAGGGTCTGTTCGGAATAATAAAGAGTTTTGTAAGTTAAGAGTGAAATGTGTATTTGGTTAAAATATGAATTAGAAATAAATTATGATATAAAATATAATGTAAAAATTAAAAATGTGTTTAGAAAAATAAATTTTATACAAATTTTATTTCGTTTATATCATTATTATGAGCATATAAACATAATAATTATCTCATTTTAATTTATTAATGTATTGAAAGTTTCTTTGATCCCATCTAAAAGGGATATGCTATTATTGATAGTCCCTTGTTGAAATTTTCTTCAAAATATATCTATACTTACATATATTTATATTCATACTCTTTAAATGAATCAATGACTTCGTAGTCCTTTCTTTTTTATTTGTTACGTGATAATTACATGATTGTCATGTTATTATTTGGTAATGATCACATTAATATCAATGAATTTTTTTTTCTTTTATTTATTTTATTTATCTATTCTCCATAGTATATAACTAAAGCATTAACAATAACAAACATGATTTGGAACATGTTTTGAGAATTAAGGCGGGAAATTTAAACCAAATCCAACAAAGCACCACCAAAACATGCGATACTGTTGCTTTATATACATATATATATACATATATATATATGGTTTTGCATGTCTTACACGTGCAAAGCTAAGCAAAGAAATACTTGTCAGTTGGTAAGTAACTTTTTCCATGTTGTCTAAACCAGCACTGAAACACCTGGAAACTAACGCCTCCCCAACTTTCGGTGGCAAATTACCTTATAACGAGAGAAGAAACCACTTCATAGAGCCAAAAGCCCCACATAATTCTCATCAACTTCTCAATTTATCTACTCCTTTTGATACATATATATATATATATATATATATTAACGAGTTTCTCTTTCTTTTGGCACTGAAAAATGGAGCTCTTCAAGTTTAGCTTCAGCTTCTTCGTCTTCTTTGTGCTTGTTCATGCCCTTCTCTTCCTTCCCAATTCGGTTCTTTGTGATGGTACATATTAATTCTCCCTCTTTGTTTTTGTAATTTTGAGCTCAAAGATATAAGTATTTTACTATTTTGTTTTGTACTGGATGTTGGGAGAGGAGAATAATTAATACTTGGGGGGGGAAAAAAAAAAACCATCTCAAAAATGGTTGTATTTAATTACTATGAGTTGGTGGAATATCGGCTAAAATGCTAGTATGGAAAATGAAACTTTCTTTTTTGTTTTGCTTTATTTCTTGGGTGGATAATTTTATTTCTTTGTCTTTGAATTATATGTCTAATCTAATTTATTTTCTAATTTTAAAACATTTCACAATCAATTCTGGAACTATTAATTATATATTCATATCATGATAGTCATTTCTTAAAAAAAAAAAAAAAGTTAAAAACAAAATTGTAATTATCATGTGAACATCATGTGCTTTTTAAAAAAGTTTATTTTGTCATTTTAGTATTAGAGAACTAATGTTTGAGAACTTAAAACTTTCGAAATTTAGATATGAAACGTGCCAATAATAAAATTAGCACTAATTGAGGCTATTACAATCCTGTTTTTAACTGTATTTTTGAAGCGAAGAGTTATTATCGAATAAATAAATAGTTCGAGGACCAGTCCGGAACAAAGTAAAATTAATCTAAAAATTCGTTTTTCCAAGCATTTAATGGCATTCAGTCTAACTTAATCAAGACACACTTAGACATCTACAAACATTGTACCACTATCTTAATATAGCCAAAAAAACTAGTTTTAATATCAACTAATTTCCAATGCAATATTTAGGCGAAACATTTTTTCCAAATTGTTCCTGAATTTATTTGCTTTTTGCTCTTTTTGCCCCTTTTTCAAATAGTTTTTCCATGTTAATTAATGACTGCAGACAATGAGGACAATCTCCTCCAAGGCTTCAACAGCAACAGGCAATCCAGGGGCTAGCCCACTGGTCAAAAACGGCAAAGCCGATTGCCTCGCAAACGAGATCGCCGACGCAATGGAGGACCAGACCTGCACCACCTTCGCCACCGGCGCAAAGGTCGTGCCGGCCTCACAGACTCAGATCCCCGACTACCAGAAATTCCTTAAGAAGTGCAATATCGATCCGAACACCACATCAGACGGCGTGATCCTCCCCGTCTGCGTGCCGGATTTGGTTCCGACTCTTCTGCTGACCAACTACACCCACACGTCCTACTCAAGGTACCTCAACAATTCCAAGTTCACCGGTGCCGGTCTCGGCTCCGAGGACGATTGGATGGTTGTGGTTCTCACCACCGGTACTCCAACCGGGAGCTTCTCTGCTGCTGCAGCCACTTTGTTACTTGCAAATGTGGCTTGTTTGTTTTCTTTAGTTTTGGGATTGTCAGTGTTTTTTCTAATTGGCTGAAGTGCGTAAGTTGTATCTCTCTTTTGTGTTTCTTTTCTTTTAAGAAACTTTTGGCTCTGTTAATTTGTTTCTCCTTTTTTTTTTTTTTTTTTTTTAACTTTTGGAAGACTGGATTCACCAAAGCCTGTTTCATCATTTTCTCTGCATCTTTTCTGTATTGATGATTCTAGCTTGTGGTAGATATGTTAATACTATGGGCCTGTTTGGCTTCTTCCAAGTCCAAAAGTTGTTTTGAAGTTGTAATTTATTAAAGGTTTATTCATGGTTTACTAAATTCCTCATTTTAAAGGTCCTTATGATTAATCTATTTCCTGGAATATTTCCTTGGGATATGCGGTGTTGTTTCTATGAATATAGAAATAAGAAAAAAATTTGTTTTGAAGTATTCTGATGATTTACCATAAAAACTTTTGAGAGGTACATCTCACAAAATGTATGTATGTTTAACAGAATTTTTTAAAAGTTATTTTTTATTTTATAGATTTGTTTCAAAAAAAATTTTAAATGATCTGTTAGATAAGTTTTTGTTTTTTAATCGAAATGAGAAAATGCAACTTCTCTTCCGTGTAAATAAATTTTAAAACTTTTCATAAAATTTAAAATTTTATTTTAATATTTTTATTATTTATTAAAAATTATTTCATAAGCTCTTGGATCTATCACAGCTTTTTTAATCTTTTAACTTTTTTTTATCTTTTCTTCTATTGATTAAAAGCAAACGTAAAACCTTATCAAATGGGGTATAAATTTTATTCCGAACATTTTAATTTGCTTTTATAAACCTTTAAAATCAATTCGATTCATCTGTAGAACCTCTTTTAAAACGATAGTCACAAATACTTAAATAGCTCATCGAAAAATATTATTCTAAATACCTCTTGAATAATTACAATTATTTCTCTTCTCTTCTTTAACCGACTAAAATTACAGTTGTTTTTCTTCTTTTGCTAAATAAAAGCAACTTGCTTTAAATATATATATATATATATATATATATATGCAGCATAAAGAAGCAGGACACAACAAAATATATATATATATATATACAGGAAAAAACAAAAAAGAATTTCAGTAAGTGCAAAAAATTCGCCTTTCTCATAAATCTGGCACTATAATCCCCAGAGAAGAAAAAAGGTGTAAAGAGCAAAGATAGAACATGGAATCACCTCCATGAGGAAGACAACCAAGTGGGCAAGCAAAGAATTAAAATTTGCAGAATATTTTCAGTTGAGTGCAGACAAGAAGCCTTGACCAGCAAGTAGTCCTCCCAGGCTTCTTCTTTTTGTTCACTATTTCTCGTTTAGTACTTCACTATATAAATGTGTCATGTGGTAAGGCTGTTTGGACCAACTTCCAAGAACTAAAAGAAAACTACAGGCTCTTTTTTTTTTTTTTTTTTTTTCTTTTTTCGGATATTTTAAGGTTCATATTCATTACAACCATGGCCTTCTCCAAGCTTAGCCTGTTCCTTGTTGTACTTGCTTGTGCCATCATCTTCCCTTCTTGTCCTGTGCATTGTAATGGTACCATTACTACTTTGCTCTTCTCTTCATTTCTAGCATTTTCTATTTTAATATAAAATCCAATTGCTTGTCTTCAATTTTTTTTTATATTATTATTCTCATTTATGAATTTTGAATTTAATCTCATTTTATTTTTTTTATTAGAATTTCAGTTAAAATGGAACGGTGGTTTTACCGAAATTACGATAGAAGGAGTAAAACATGTTTAAATTCAAAATTTAGAGGTAAAATGTAAGTTTTTAAAATTCAGGATGAAGTGGGAGTGACCCAAAAATTATCCCTTTTTTTTTTTCCTCAGTTAGTGCTATTGTTTTTGTCTGCTTAAATGCCTCTCTTTTTTCCCCTTTTTTTTTTCAGCACCTATCTTGAAACTGTTCACTTTCTATATATAAGTAGGACTAGAAGTTCAAACTGGTTGTTGTTCTAACTAAGTTACATTTATAGTAAAAACCAAAAATGAATTATTAAAATTTTCGACGAGTTGCTCATCAACTATGCTTAAATTAGCTGCCGAGTGACAATTTTGTGCAGATAATGACTGATTGTAATGTAATTTATTATTTTGAAAAAAAAGTTACATTCTTATTCTAAAACAATACCAGTTCTATGTCACTTATAACGTAAGAATTTAAATTTTCAAAATTAACGTTTTTTCATTAGTTAGACACCGAGTTTGAAACAACTAAAAGAAAATCAAATGTGTGTCCCTAATTTTCTTTTTAAAATGAAAATTCCAAATTTTTTTAACACTTTGAACAGAAAAAGACGATCTTCTGCTAAAAGGGATCAACAACTACCGGAAATCGATGAACCTCTCGGAGCTGGAGAAGAGCGAGACAGCGTCGTGCCTCGCCAACGAAATCGCCGACGACATCGAGGACGAAGCCTGCTCCACTGCCGACGAGTTCGCTAGCGACCCGACCCGTGCGGTCCCGAGGATGGTCAACTTCCCGAAGCTCCTACGCAAGTGCGACATCGACGAGAACACCACCGTCGACGGCGAGATCTTGCCGGTGTGCGTCCCCAATCTCATCGCCAACCTCGTCCTCGGCAACTACACCCGCTCGCCTTATACCAAGTTCGTCAACGACTCCAAATACTCCGGCGCCGGCATCGGCTCCGAGGACGACTGGATCGTCGTCGTTTTGACCACCAACAAGCCCAGCGGGAGCTTCTCCTCCGCCGCCACCTCCTTGCCCTCGTTTGGTGTCGTTCAGGTTTTGATGGTGTCGTTTTTTGGATTGTTTCTCGCTCTTTTGTTCTGATCGTGTCGTTTGATCTTTTTTTTTTAAAAATTTTTTGTTCTGTTTTCATGTCTGATGATTGTTGCTTGTGATTGTGATTGTACCATTAAATTGTTGTCAGTTGCAAATTTGCAACGTGGAGTGATTTCTTTTTTTTTTTTTTCAATTGTAAAAGACCGCCTTTATTTTTTTTGTCAATGTGTGTAATAAATAATGAAATTTTTTTCATTGCATGACCTTTTATTTTGTATTTTTTTAAATATATATATAAACATATTAAATTTTAGGTGGTGGAGATTTGAATTATATATTATAATGGAGTTACGTATGAAATTATTCTTAATCTATATCGGTATAATAACAAAATTATATGTTTTTTTTGTTTTTCCGGTGAAAGATGAGTGGCATGTAGGAGTTTTCACGTAAAAATGTCACATGGTTGTCTTATAAATTTGTCAATTAGACATCATAATAATTTGCAGAAGGGATGAGGATATGAAATAACACCCTATGATAGAATTTAATAATATATTGTTTGATCATGTTATAATCATATTTGTTTTTTAAAAATTCTAAACTAAAAGATATTGATAAAAATCTGAAAGTTTAGCATCATATTCTACTCAAATGATAGTTTTTACACCTATAATATACTTATCTGAAATTTATTACATTACGATACAAGTTTGAATTTTTAAATACGTGTTAATAAAAAAAAATTACAACTCACGTATCATTTTACTTACTATATTAAAAATTAGGACTAAATGAGTATTCATTAATAAAGTCATCTTGTTTTCAGTTTTTCAGAGTGGTGGCAAGTGGCCCACTCAACTTTTTTTTTTTTTTTGGCTAAATAATAAAATACGTGCTAATAAGAAAAAATTACAACTCACGTATCATTTTACTTACTATATTAAAAATTAGGATTAAAATGAGTATCCACTAATAAAGTCACGTTGATTTTAGTTTTTAGAATGACGGCACACGTCCCACTCATTTTTTTTTTAATAATAGGATTTGGTAGTAGTCTTGTTATTTCCCATTTTTTAGAACCCACACAAGCAGGAATAATTTCTTAGATTGATATAGGATTCGAACCTCCGACCTCCCAATTAATGAGATTCTCTCACTCAACTTTTGAAACTCTAATTTTCCTCCGGAATGTTGTTCAAAAACTTTATTGTGCCTAAGTAATACAAGAATATTAACAAAACAGTGCATTCACTCAATTATCGAAATATTATATGATGCCTTCATTTTATAAGATAATTAATAATTACATCCCTACTCAACTATCTCTAACTTTTTAAAATAAATGTATTGGACTGTCGATTTTTTTTTTTTTTTCTAAGTTGAAGTGTATCACTATAATTTTATCTCAAGAAAGGTGTGACGGACAAAGCTGGCATATGGAATCCACGAAACCGTCTACACTCAAAAGGTTTTGATGGTTTCGTAGAAGTCCCCGATTCCATGACGGTTTGGAATAACCGTCGTGAAAGTACTCTATTTCCATGACGGTTTTTAATAACCGTCGTGGAATCTTGACTTACACGATGGTTTTTGGAAACTCTTTTATGTTCCGTGTTTTTACGTATTTTCCATCACGATTTTTTAAAAACGTTCGTGAAAGTGCCGTCGTGGATTCTACATTTTGTAGAAGTACTTCTATATATATATATATACACACATATAGCAAATATTGTAAAATTTAGTATCAAATCATATATAAGGTAAAGGTTCTTTGAACTGTAATCATGGACTTCTCCAAAGTTGGCCTGTTTCTCATCCTACTTGCTCATGCCTTCCTCTTATAACTTATTGTACTGTGCGTTCTAATGGAATATACTCTCTCTCTCTCTCCCCAACAAATTATATATATTTTGACTTGAATAGTTGAATTCAATGTGTGTTTTATAATTAACTTCTCTCTTTTTAGTTTCTCGTATCCAGAATTCTGCAGTAGGTTATGAAAAGGTTCTGTTTTTTAACAATTGGATCGGTATCCGGTTTTATCGGTTCATTTGTATGTATAAAGTCAAATATATTACTTTTTTGTGAAAGGAGATTGGGAAATACAAATACTACTTCAATGTATCGCTTTCTGATAATTGAATTTTATAAGTGATAATAAGTTTGATTTATGTAATTATACAAAAATATAAGATATTTGAGGAAGAAGAAAAAATCCCTTCTATTTTTCTATATCATTCGCTAGGCAAATGGATATTAGTACTTTTATTTATTGGCTTTTCAAGGCAGTTCCTTTCAGCATAATTATAGGAGGTTTATGGTTGCACTTGCTCTAAAGTTTAAAGATTCATTCTCTTTTTTTTTTTTTTTTGTCTTATTCCTTTCTTGCATGCATATATTTTAATTTTGACGTTTTTATTTAGTCATTTGTTTCCTTACATGTCGGTGCCGACTGCATAGTTCTTCATTCGGCCTTTTATGGACCACACCCTTATAGGGGCGTTTCGGAACCCCAACTGTGTATTATAATTAGAGATTTGAAGTTTTTTAAATTAAAAATGAATTAATCTTTGAAAATATGTGTTTGATTAAAATATAAATTAAAAATAAATTACAATATTCGAATAATGTAAATTTGAAATGTGTTTAGAATTAAAAAAAAATAGTAATATGATTCTTGATTTGTACGTCTCGTCGTTGTGAGTTTCTATATACAAAAACCAGCTTATTTTGAAGAAAGTCAGCATGCGTTTGGTTGATCCGCTTTAGTTGAAAATTTTGAGTTTGAGTTACTGAAGTTGAGATGAGTTTTAAAACTGTGCATTTAGTGTATTGGAGTTAAAAAGTGTAAAAACTTAAAATATATTCGGAAAAAAAATTTAAAATGAATCTTGTTTTATACGTCTCAAAATTCTATGTAATTAAAAAAAATATTATTTAGACTTTTATATATAAAGTTATATACTATTAAAAATTGACTTTTTAAGTTATACTTATAGTTACGAATAGTGAAACTGAGTTGAATCTTCATAAAAAAGACAAAAACCAAATTATGAAATTGATGCTTTGTTTGATACAATTAATTAGATATTTGTTTTTTTTTTTTGAAAAATCAATAAAAATTATAACTAGTTTTTAAAATGCCAGTCACTCTAACCTAAATAATTTAAATTATAACTAACGATCCACACAGATGTTGAGTTTAATTTTCATAAAAGACAAAAATGAATTAAAATTGTTCAACTTCAATGATTGAACTAAATATAAGTATAGACTTTAAAGTTTGAGTTTTTTAAAAATAGAATAAAAAGAGAGAGGGAAAACAAAAAAGAAGATATATTATAGAAACCTCGAGTGACAGATGTTTGAAAATGAGTTAATATTCAAATGTGATTTGAAATAATTATAAAACTTTTGATTGGAACAAAATCTTCAAACGCTCCCTAAGCATATTATTACCATTTTTATAATATATAATAAGAAAAGTGACAAAACAAATATTTCTAGAAAAAGAAAAGAAAAAAGATGACAAATATTTGTATCTACTCACTTGATGAGGAAGTGGAAAGAAGGTTTTTTTTTTTTTTTTTTTTAAACGTATGGTGTAATTTAACTTGGGGAATTAACTACATAACAATACTATAATAGATTAGAAAATTTAAATTTAATCTTTTTTTTGCTGATCGTATTTTCAACTTGAAATGTTCAAATTAACAACATTGTTAACATAACGTGGTGAATACTTAAATACATATATATATATATATATGTGTGTGTGTATATATATATATATTAATAAATTATATCAGTGTTGAATCTAACAAATTGAGTCAAAACTTGTACTTAATCAGAAAGCGAGATGAAAAGAGGTAGCGGCATTGTTGAATTTTTCCCATCTATGACTTATGTTTCCTTATTCTCTTCTTATTTTCATCTCTAATTTTGACAAGCTTTCCCACCAAAAAGGGTGATCATTCGAGATTTCTTTCACTGATATGGGATTTGTTTATTTTCTTTTATTCTAGTGTTTTCTTCGTGAATAAGATCATTTATCGACCTCATTTTATGATCATAATAAATTTTTTTCACTACAATTTTACAGCTTATTTATGTATATTATTTTTTGTATATTTTTGTTTGATCTCTTATTAGATCTATAAGTTTTATGTGTCAGATCTCGAAAATTTTAGATGGATAAATATCAATATCTACAGTGTATTTATTATTGTATCAGTCAGAAAAACCTGCACTAGAAACCGTGAACGTTTTCATTTTTTTTATTATAGAGCTCGATTTTATCTTTATTACGGAATTTCATGCACATTAATAAAAAATACGAATGAACCTTATGCTTTAGTAGAAACAATGATTTGACTATTTTGATTAATATGATGGAATTTTTTAAACTAAATCTATGATTATAATAGTTAATTCAGTTGAACGAAATATACGTCTACATTTAAAATAATAATAAGAATAAAGTTAACCCATTATTTGTAAACTAAAAAACTCTAGATACTTCTTTAAAAGAAAACTCTAAATTAATTTTTTGATAAATAAAACTCTAAATTATTTTATATATTATCACATGCTGTCCATTGCTCATTTAATTCAACCAAAAAAAAAAAAAGTCTCGAATTGAGTTTTACATAATAATCAAGATGATAAAGACTATTCATCTATTTATTTATTTTTGTCTCGATTGTATATCTAATCAATTTTCAAATAATTAAATTGAGCTTAATATTTCGAATATCTTTATAATCACTTCATTATAGTTGATATGGCATAATTAGCCTAATAATAAATTTTATAATAACAAGATATAGATATCAAATCACTCCCTTTTAAATTAAAATAATAATAATAATAATAACATCCCAAAAAAAATAAAAATAAAAAGAAAATTCGGGTCAATTGTAGAAGCCATGGATTTACCCAAAAGACCCGACCCGAACTCCTAAAAAGGTGCTTAGCTGGTGGTGGGTCCCAAATCCACATCGGATCCACCATCACGCGCTAAAGTGCGCCATATACGCACACGCCCAAAACCTGCGCACTATAACCAAATTCACCATTGCAGACAACCGAAGAGGTCGAAGGCGAACTCCAGAGCCCCTCAGCTATGGCGGACGACGACGACGACGGTTTCTTCGGCGACTTCAAATTCGCTCCGACGCGTCCTAGCTACGCCACAGCCACAGCCACAACCACAACCACAACCGCTACAATCACCACGAGTTCCAACACCAACGGCGGCAATTCCTTCTCCGACGACGACGACGATTGGGGCGACTTCGTCACCACCCGTTCCGACCAGATCAAAACTGGATTCGAGCTCTCGAACGGAACGAACAGCGAATCGCCTTCGGCGAATTCGGTGGCCGACGAATCGGCCGCGGCGGCGCCGAGTTGGGTGAAACCTCGGGGAGCGTTGCCGCTGTCTTTGTTTGGAGAAGTGGAGGAGGAATCTGGTGCGGGCGAGCCTACGGTTGGCGATGGTGCGCCGATCGTCTTTCGTAAGAAAGACCGTGATGGTGATGCGAAGAAGAAGGGCTCGGCTTTGAATGGCGGAGTCGGGATCAACGATTTGCTCGCGAATTTGTATGGCCATAGCCAGCAGATCAATGTTCAGAATGGAACGGATGTGAACTCGAATGTGAGTGGTGCGAATTCGAATTCGAATGAATCTGGTGCGAGTGTCGACGGCCCGAGATCGAGCTTGAACGAGTCGAATTGGCATGAAAATGGATTCGATTCCTTTTTCCATGATGCGAATCAGAATTCAAACAATTGGGATTCTAATGTTACCCGCATTACTTCCGATTCCAATGGCTTGAGTTCAGATTTGGTGGAACAAAGTGAGAATTTTGATGACGAGGAGGACGATGATGGTTGGGAATTCAAAGGCGCTTACGCTGACAAACAGGTAGGAAATGACAATTCTAATACTATGCACCGTTTCCATTTTCCTGTTTGGATGTTAAGAAATTGAGGAAATGGAAACAGATAAGAATTTTCTGTTTAAAATTGTTTTCAATATGGTTGAAATGTAATTTGATGTGCAATGAGAGATGGAAATAAGCTAAAGATCTTGGTATTAGCACATTATCAGAAGCAATAAAGATTGGTGAAACGAAGTTTTTTCTGTCTGATTTATCGTTACTCATGGAGTTTTTTCATTGCCTGAACAGGAACAAGAGGTTGTCGAATTTCCAGGAACGAAGGTGGAAACAGCGAAAAATCAGGAAATTCAGGTGGGTATTATTTAATCATTTTATTGTCTACGAAGTGCTTCATGTGTACTGTGTTTGTGTCAAGTTATTCAGATATTCATGCAAATGCGGAGCTAATTTGCTCTGTTCGACCTCATTATGTGAATTTAAGATCAAAATTTGCCTTTAAATGTGCGCATTTGAGTAGAGTATGCTTGCTACTAGGCCTAAGAAAGTGCTTGTGGTAGTACTTTGTCTATCAAGTCTGACAGTTACAAAATTTTGAAGGTTGACTGCAGAGGAAGGTTAAACATTGAGGAACCTGGACCTACGATTGGGTTCAGTAACGGTGCCATTGCAAATGGTCCCGTTGATATTTCTTTTCGATCAGATGATGCCCCTCAGAGTGCTGGTGATTGGAACTCAGTGTTTGATTTCAATCAAAGTTCTGTGACTCAAGATGATTTTTTCTGGGATTCAAACACCGAAAGCCAGAAAAATGATGCGGGAATTGGGCCAAATTTCTCTTCAGTTGCTGAGAATGGTAATGCCAATGAAAAATTTTGGCAATTTAAGGATGCAATTTCAGGTGCTGGAGCGGAATCTACATCGGTGAGCTATTTTCTACCTGGATTCTGCAGCTATGTTCTACCTGGATTCTCCTTTTTTTTTTTTTTTTTGGGATGTTGATAATATTATGAAGAATATTTTGATGGTGGTTTAATTCTGGGTGTAGGAAGCAGCAAAGGTTGCTGCTCCATCAAATCTAGGAGGTCAAGCAGTAAATGGTGGTGCTTCTCATGGTCCACGATTTTTTGCTGTATCTGAAGGGACTTTTCACAAACATCAAGAATGGGACTTCACATCCGCTTTCACTTCAAGTCCTGTGATCAGGGGTGGTGGTATTGTAACTGATTTACACTCTGGTAGCAATGATATTGGAAAAGGTGGCAGCTCTTCCCCAAATAATATGCACAACGAATCCGATGACAATTTTTGGGAATTGAGGAATGCATTTTCGGATTCTGGAATGAAGAATGAGGTGAATAACAAGTTTGGCTTGATTTATTTGTTTAATGAATTTATCTTCCAACTTTAAACATTTTTGAAGAATGAGCCTACTCAAAATTTAACTTCTGCCATAAGGAGAGCCGGTGGTTTCTCCTGATCCTCCAGCCAATATAATTCCACCTGCAAGTGATGATGCAAATAATGTAATGCTCTTCATATGTGCTTTTTTTGTATTGGAAATATAGGACTGGATTTTGAGAGATTGGTTCCATGTTTGAGGACGACATTTATGTTCTTACTTATTTCATTCTGATTTATTAGCTTGGCTATGAAAAACAAAAAATATTTGTGTAATTAAATTTAGTATACAGACTGAGCAAACTCAAATATAAAACGTCGATATGTGACTCTACGCATTATTGTCTTTTGAGCCTTAGCAATTATATGATGAGCTTTTGTACATTTGAGTTTTCTCCCTATAACCTCAAAATATCCCCGTACTGAGCCCTTGTCTTTTTAAGATTAATAATGCTTGCCACACTGTTCAGTTTGATGGTGGTTTATGCTCTTTATTAGTAGCCCTTCCCGCTCTTCCAGGTCTCTTACTATTTTCCTTTCTTCTATTCAGGGAAATGAAAAAAAGTCAAAGAGTCTCCAGGAATCCTTGCCCCTGTCAATTTTTGGTGAGGAAGAAGTGGAAACCGATGCTTCTTCAATCCAACAAGATGTTTCCGTTCATGAACCTGTCTCCTTTACAAGAAATGGTAATAAAGCTCCTGATTCTAATTTATCCATCAATGATCTAATAGCAAGTTTATACAGTCAAGCTCAGCAGAGCACTTCGTTAAATGATACACCAAAAGTAAGTGAAAATGACGTGCCTTCTACCACGAGAGGATCGGACTCTGATCTTGTCTATCATGATGATGATTTTGATGATGATTCCTGGGAATTTAAGGATGCCTCTTTTGATAGCAAAGCTCAAAACCAATCTTTTGCAACTCATTTTGAAGATTCAGCGAGTAAATATTCCACCAAGTTAGAGTTGAACGATTATGTGGATTTCTATTGCAAACTGAAAGATGCCACACGTGCTGCTGCATTCAGCCACTTTGAAAATTTAAAGGTTGGTGAACATCTTCCGATCTTCCTTTACCTTCTGTAAGTTGTAGACGGTGCTAACTTTGTGAAAATATGCATTTTGTTAGAAAGCTCAGAGTACGGCTGGTGTTTCTGGTGAAGAATCAAATTTGGAAGCTCTTGGTGATGAAATCCAGGTTAGTATCTGTAACTTTCCGTTGATGTTACTTCATTATAATTAGTTCTGTTCATGTGTATCATATGCGTGTAACTAAAACTTTTTAACTGCTTCATTGTTGGACTATTTTGGAACTTTAATTTACAAAGAGCTTTATTATGTAAAATATAAGATTGAGATTCGACTTTTCATTGTTAATGTTTATGTCAATTGACGAATTCACTAAGTTCCATCAACATTATTGTTATTTCAGATTTGAAATACCATTGTGGAGAATTAAATAATAGAACTGTGAAAACCTCATTAAAAAGCCGTTTTCTTGGGTTTCTAACCCTTCTTTTTTTCCTTTTTTTTTTTCTCTCTCTCTCTTGTAGAAATTCCATGATCAACTGGGTCAGGAAATTACGATCTCAGAACTCGAGTCACAAAATCTTTCAACAAGAAGTGAATGCCTTGGTGAACTTCGTAAAGTTCTGGAGGAATCAAAGTTCAGAGTCCTCGAATCTGAATATCAGTTGTCAAACCAGATTTCATTGGTATTCATCCTCCCATGATCTGATAAAGGGCCACGAAAATATGTTGTTTTGTTAAACTACATGCTTCCTTTGTATAAGTAGTTGTGAAGAAAATATTGTTCTGTTTGCAACCAAAAACTTAATGGGAACTTAAACTGCCATTTAATATTTTCTGTTCGAATAAGTTTTATTCCCTTATGTTGTAAGCACCCTTTGCTTGGTATCACTTAGCATTTTGGCTTGAATAGGCAGAGAAAGATTTGGGATCAGCTATTGACCTTTCGAGAAATGCGACATCAACGCTTAGGATTCTTAAATTGGGATCTGCGGACGAGCAATCCACTTATGTTTCCACATGGTCAAAAATAGTCTCCGTTTGTGCTCAGGAGCTGAAGCATGGTGCCGTTATTTGGAAGCAGGCATTGCAAATGAACGCTCATGGTCGATTGTTATCTGAACCCCCAGGTAACGATAAGGACGTCACTGAAGATGCATCCTTGCTAGATGTTATGCCCAAAACAGTATCATTTATTTTATTTTACCTTTTGTGGAAATATACAGGCACACGATATATCATTGCCCTTGGAGAAATTTACAGAGTAGTTCAAGTCCTTGGAGCCTCTGCCAAACTTTACAAACCATGGGTATTGTTACGTTCCGAGGAATCCGCTGGCTTGTTTCTTCTTCTAAATGAGTGTATTACTCTCTGGTCAACTTCGGGACTTGATGAAGCTCTTCAGAGTATCTCAGAACCGATCGATACCGAGTTTGACGGAACTTTGGAGGAACTACTGGAGTCTATGAAGTATATCCATGATCTTGATACACTTGCACTACAGAACAATGTGTTCTCTGGAAATCAGCCTCTATGTCGGCTGTCGATGTTAACTGCAGGAATCGTGCCAGGTAGATATTGATCGTTTTATTTATATTTGGCCATTATTACGATTCTCTAAATCTCTTTCACTAAATATTGTAAATTGTTTATGTCAGGCCTCAAAATGGTGGTTTGGGATGGGGAGTATTACTTGCTGAAGCTCGCGAATCTGTGGGCAAATCTGATCAGTTCAAATCATCCAGATTTACCGCACTTAAACGTTACCTAATTGGCAAACCATAGCAAAGTCAAGGACAACTTTTCGGACTGCTTGTTTGGCCTGAACTCCCATTGTATCGTTTGCTCCCTCAGAGCAGGGCTTGGAAACGAACTAGAGTTGCCCCGCTTCGAGGTTCCAATGAGATGAAAATTTAAAAACGTCTTCAAGACTAAATAGTCAGGCTGCGATAACCTCGAAAGGCTTGACCATCAGATTGCCGTTTGGTGTGTTGCTGCAAGAGCTTGATTTTCTCTGCCAAGCCAAAAGCAAAAGGGTTTTAAAAAAAAGGTAAAAAAAAAAAAAAAGAATAAATCGAATAAAGCGATTGATTCGATCTCATTTTTCGGTTAGCATTCTTTTCGATGGTGTAGCAATTTGTTACAGTAGTATTGTATTATTGTGTTAGAGATGTGTATGTAAAACTGGGTGAATAAAAGAAGACACCCCGTTATGCCTAGGAATAGAATGTTTTCACACTTCCATCTAAATCCTCTCCATTTCTCATTGTATTGTGAAACTTTGAATATAAAAGTATTATTCGTTAAAACCTTTATTATTGTATGATCAAATTATGTGGTTGTACGGAATTTTATGAAATTTTCATTCAGAAATTTTTGGAGTTTGCATTTTATGAAGGCAAAAGTTCTTTTTTTTTTTTTTTTTTTGAAGTACAAAATTATCAGATTGTTTTCTTCTGACATATATGCCTAAGTCCATTTGGTCTAGTGGCACGAAAAGGGGTGGAGTGAGTTTTCGAGAAGCGAGTTTATGGGTTCAATCTCATCTTGTAAAAAAAGAAATAAATATAAAGAAATAGTATATTAATGAAAAGAAACAATTTTAAACCTTCTCTATTGAAAGGAAACTGACTTGAAAACAAATAAAACAAGAGTGAGAACTATTTGTCTGTGGTGAATGATTAAAAGGGATTTAACCATCCTCTGTTTCATTTACAAAAAGTCACATTTGGATCCTATTTGTGTATGTTTATGATAAATATCAGCGGCTCATCTAGTTGAGCTTTCAATCTTAGCCCTCGATTCTAGAAGTATCCAATGTAGTTCTCTCCGCTGCCAGGCGACGCAAGCGTTGTTCGCTCTCTCTGCCTGGTTAAGGCTCGATCTTTAGGTACCGATGTTTTTCCTCCCGCACCCGCTTGGCGTCTCATCTCTGCAAAAATTTCACTGCTCATTAGAACCGTTACACATTGTGAAAGAATTTCAATTGAGAATACTATTGATACGCCTAAATAAAACCAAACAGAATATGCTTGTGTATCAAAATCAACCAAACACTTGGAAACTTTATATTCTGGTTTTTCAAAGTACTTCACAAGGAATGTGAGAAAAGAAATTATATATATATATATATATATATGTATGTATATACCTCGCTTTCTCTGAAGCTCTTGGTCAAGCTCATCTTTCCACTTTCTCTGTCTCGCAGAACAGGTAAGCCTGCAAGTAGTACCAGGTTAGTATTTCATATTGCTTCACAGCAAAATTAAAAAGATAAACTTCAATTCTTATGAAGCAAAAACTCATGAACACACACACACACACACACACACACACGCACATAATATCATGAACAAACCTTGGAGTAGCTTTGAAGCCTGTGTTGTCCACATAACTAGGAGAGGCAGCTGCTTTATTCAAGCTGTTGTAGAACTCCTCATATAAGGGCTTTTGCATCTTCTTAAATTCTTGAGCCTGATTTTTGTTCAAGTTTCAATTCAAAAGTCAGAATAATCTTAGTCAAATAAATAACAATTATAAAAATATAAATTAAAAAAAAAATGCAAAACCATGACCCCAAGAACGAGTTAATCAAGGACTCTTCGTCTAGCTACACCATGTGTAGCACGACACACTGAGATATGGGACCCACAAAATGCTGTCCATTGTCTATTAATTGTGGTGTTTTAAACTTTTTTATTTTTATTTTTTTGGTGCGAGAATGTCTGATTCATAGAAACATGAAAGGTTGATAGGTGTATGATGTGCCAAAACCAAATATGTCCCAATAGAATAAGCGACAATTAATTATAATTTAATTGAAAACGGTACCTTATCATCCAAGAAAGCTTTGATTTTGCGCTCCCAGTCATCAGTGGTCTCAGTTATGGAGTCATAACTCTGGAGAAGGGGGGGAAAAAAGAAGACAATTAGATTCAACATTATTGAGAGCTTAAGAAATCATCAAATCACAAGAACAATAAAAACAAAAAACAAAAAAAGTTACCTTAAAGTCGTCAAAAACCACAGAAGAATTGAGCTTCACTTCATTCCCTGTAAGATCGTCTTTTTCATCAAGATTCCGACACATTATGTAATCGTCAGTTTCTAACAACTTCCCAGGAGACAGAGTTGAGTCGGAACAAGTCGACATTTTCCTGCGAACTGAACAAAGCCTACAAAGTTAAAATCTGAGAAAATAATTACAGGAAACACTTCCTTGTAATCTCCAGGAAAACAGGCCTGGAATATTTCGGAGACGGTGGAATCGGGTTCTTCACAAAACGAGGAAAAATAGAGAGAATTTTGATGAACTTCGGAAATAAATTTGGTTCTGAAAAGCAACGTTCTCTCAAACTTCGAAAAAAACATGCTTAAATAGCTGTCGGAACTGAGGCTGGAAGTAACTGCGAATTAGGAAACCATGAAAACAAAAATAAGAAATATATACACGTAAACGGGTAACTAATTAGAATTAGAAAGAGAGACCCGGTTACAAAGTGATTTATAAAAGTTGACCGTGTTGCCTTTGTGTTTGACTGTGGTGACATTTGTACGACCTTTTTTTTAATGTGTTTTTTAAAATTTTTGTAGATAATAAACCTGTGTTTAGTATTTCATTTCATCTTCATCTAAAATTGTAATTTACGGCCGATTTCAATCTTTTTCTGAAAAAATCAATAAAAATTATAATTAATTTTTTAAAAATGAATCTATTTAAACTTAAAAAATTTCAATTTATTTCAAATTCAAACTAAGCACCGTGCGCACTTTTATCTACTTTTTGTGTTCAATTATTATCCAAGGATGTTGAACTTTTTTTTGAAAGGGAAAGATTGTGATAAAGTCCTTTTTAGAAGCACTACAGATATGGTCTAATATATGGGTCAATAATGTATAACAAAATGGATGGCCATGAAATAAAGTGTACCAGATCTTATATGCACTTGAATAAACAGGAATATTCTCTTTTAAAACATTTTTCCAAATTAAAAAAAAAAAAAGAAACATAATTTTGAGAATCTGAACTCGAACTTCAAGAACCGAAAATCGCAGTGCCGGAGTCAAAGAAGACTGTCGGCCTTCGCTCCCATCTCCATGGATACCGCACCCCCCTTCCTGCCGTGCAGACCATTGTCGAACGATGAGCCTCTCACGAGACCTAGGTGCCCCCACTCCCCACATGCGCGCCCATATCCCGACGACAGTCCCCTGCCGGTAGATCCGTGGTGACCTTATCCCTCTTGCCCACCCCGCACCAGATCCATGCTCCTCTCCCACCCCGGCGCCACCGATGACCCCCCCCCCCCCCCCCTTCCCTGTTTGCACTAGATCCAGGTGCCCCTCCCCCTCAACCCCGACTACGAGCACCCCCACCTTGGCGTCGACATTCCACCGGCAAGCCTTTCCAGTGACGTTGTGCCCGTTTACATGTTATTATTATTTTTTTAATTTCTTTTTTTAATGACTTATCACATATAACCAGACCTACATTGCATCTAATGTACCTTCACCATCAGGATCATTTATCGATCGCACGACTGTAAAATAAGTTCTACAATAGTGCTTCTCAAAAGGACTCTACAGCAAGCACTTCCCTTTTTATTAAAAATTTCTAATATAACCTTTTTTTTTATATATATATATAGATATTACTATAAAATACATTACAAGAGCCCTCTTTTTATTTTAGTAGGAATGTAAAAACAAAACAATAGATAAATCAAAATTATATCAAGATTATCAAATAAATCTTTTATCTGTTATTCTATTACGTATATCTTTTCTATTTTTATTATAGAAAATTTGTATGTTATAATATATATATATATATATATATATATATATCTTTTTAAAAGAGCAAATCACATTTTGAGGCTGTTCCGTGATAGATCATCACTCATCTCGTGGAGATCATCAATTACCATGTGATTTTTTTTTTGCGCTTTTACTTTATTTAATTTGTCTATCCTATAGACATACTATTTAAAAGAGTGAATTACTCTTCAATATTTTCGTCATTGCTTCAAAGTTGTTACATAATAGCTCTGTCACCCGTTACGTGACGAGTCATCAATTGTCATGCAACTTTTTCTTCTTATTTTATTTATTTATTTTTTTTTCTAATTGCTTGTTGTCAACTAGTTTATACAACGAATAATTAAACATATCCTAACAAAGTATTCCTAAACTTGTTCCAGCTATATATCATGACCGGACCTTTCTTTACATTTTTATTTAGGATAAATCATTTGTTTCGTCCTTAAATCTTTTTATAAAGTTACAATTTGATTTCCAACTTTTTTTTTAACAAAAAAAAAAAATCCCCAAACTCTTTTAAAAAGTAAAATTTGATATTTTTTTATTTTAAAAATTTAAAAATTACATGGAATAAATCAAATTTACGAGAAATGTAAGTTGTATAATGTATTTTTTTTAATTATTCTTAAACCGTGAATCATGTGTTATTAACATGATATTTTATGTTAAATAGATAACTTATATCATTAAAAAAAATGACTATTTTTTATTTTTTAAAAAAAGTTTAGAAACTTTTTGATAAAAGAAAAGTTGAGAATTAAATCATAATTTTATTAAAAATATTAAGGAAGGGTCGAATATATATATATATATATATATATATATATTAAAGAAGGGTATGGTTGTGGTAGAGATCCTTTGAGGGTCACTACAGGTAGAGCCTTTTTTTGGACCGTTAAGATTTAATCGAACGGTTCAAATGTTGACGGTGTACGATATTTATCATACACCTAACCTCACATAATCATTCCCACCTAAACTCTTCTTCGTCGCCAGCGATCTTCCCGCCGCAGGCGACGGACGCTGGCTACTCATCCCCGACGCCAGCGACTTATCTCCGACGCCGGGGACCCAACTCCAGCCACCTCCGGCCCCCAACCCCGGACGCCGGCCGTCGCCGTCGGCGATCCCATTTTCTCTCTCTTCCCCTCTCTCCTCTCTCTCTTCCCCTCTCTCCCTTCCCCTCCCTCCCGCCGGCCCCCACCCCCGGCCTCCCCCCACCCCCTGCCGCCTCCCACGCCCGACCGCCACCCTCCCCCGGCACCTCCCCGACGACCCCCCCTCTCTCTTCCCCTTTCTCTCTCTTCTCTTCTCTCTCTCTCTCTCTTCCCCCTTCTCTCCCTTCCCCTCCCTCCCGTCGGCCCCCACCCCCGGCCCCCAGCCAGGCCCCCGGCCCCGCCCCCCTCCCCTGGCCTCCCCCACCCCCGACGACCCCCCTCCCCCCGGCCGCCACCCTCCCCGCCCCCACCCCTCTCTCGCGCGATTTCGCGATTTCGCGTCCGGGACTTGTGGCTGGAGTTGGGTCACCGGCGTCCATCGCAGGCAGCGGAAAAATTTCCGGCGACGGAGAAGATTTTAGGTGAGAATGATTATGTGAGGTTAGGTGTATGATAAATATCGTAGACCATCAATGTTTAAGCCGTTCGATTAAATCTTAACGGTCTAAAAAAAGACCGTACCGGTAGAGACCCTTCCACATATTTCCCCGTTAAAGAAACATACTGAAAATTATTTTCACATCACCCTCCTTGGGATAGTGTTAGGGTGTCCCACTAACAAATGTCAAGCGGACAGGAACATCCTTGTCCCGGATAGGTGGATTCGCAATGCCAAACAGCAGATATTCGTCCATCCAAAGCTAGGGTTTATGGGTGTGGGCGTAATTAAACAGGAAAGAGACAAATTCCATTCACCACTGCGTAGTATTTCTTCTCGGCCTTCATTCTCCTCCTTTATTCTTTTTCTTTTTCTTCAATTTCCTAGAGAGAGAAAGTGAGAGAAAATCTGCAATTTCCTAGAGAGAGAAAGAGAAGATATGCTGGACATTAACCTTTTCAGGGAAGAGAAGGGGCACAACCCCGAGATCATCCGCGAATCCCAACGCCGGCGTTTCGCCAACGTCGAACTCGTCGACGAGGTCATCAAGCTCGACAAAGAATGGCGTCAACGTACTCTCTCTCTCTCTCTCTCTCTCTCTCTCTATCTTTCTCTCTCTACAAATTCTCATCTTTTGATCCGTGCATTGCTTGTAAAGGTTTTGTATTGATTTGATTTGGTGATGGAAATGTGAAAGGTCAATTCGAGCTCGAGAGTCTCCGGAAGGACTTCAACAAGATCAACAAGCAAGTTGCTCAGCTCAGTCTTGTTAGTTTCTCGTTATCCTTCTCTTGATATTTTTTATTCTTTCGATTGTTTGTTCATCAGTTTGCTTGCATGGAATTGAATTGAAGTTTCTGGAAAAATTTTGAGTACATTGCGTTACTGATTCAAGTTTGGGTTTTGATTCTTGATTTTCGCTTTGCTTTGGTACAGTTTTTGTTAAATTACTTTTGGTAAGAGGGGGGAAAAAAAAGGAGGAAGGAAAGAAATGTGTGTTTTAACCTAGTTCACGAAAATGCAGAGGAAAAGATTAAAATTAGTGTTCTTTTGAGGATTTAGAATGTCTCAACCATTCTATTTTCTCCTCTTTTCTCTCTTACCAAACAACCATAAGTCCTAAATCCCCAGCTAATATTCCCACACCTATCCCTCCTTCCAAACAAGCGCTTAATTTTTTCCTTTCTTGATTCCCTTTTTGTTTCTGAAAATGAAATTCTAGCCTTGTATGTATAGACATCATAACTCTCATTTAGAAAATTTTTATCTGGGGCAAGCATTTGAAGTACCCAAAGACTGAAGTTGTGTGATTTACATGGGTAATCAATTGAAATTTATATATCTCCAAGAAATAGGAAGACTTCAATCTTTGGGATGTCATGAACAATATGTTTGGTTCAATGAAATGCCTTGTGCTGGCTTGGATTGAGTTCATATTTGCGTTGTCTTACTTTGCTTTGTTTCTTATTAACTGCAATGTCACATGATTTTGGAGAATAGTCTGGTGGGGATGCAACTGAGATGATTAAGAACACAAAGAGTACCAGGAATTCGATAGCAGAGAAAGATGCTGAAGTTAAGGAAGCTTTGAAACTGTTGAATTCAAGATTGGAAATTATTGGAAACCTTGTGCATGATTCTGTTCCGATTAGTAATGACGAGGTAAAGTTTTAGCACTTCGTGTTGGCTTTTTTTATAGTTTATACTTTTCCTTTTTCTAACAAATGGTTTTAACATATCTCTATAGGCTAATAATGCTGTGATTAGATCGTGGGGTGAGAAACGGGCAGAGCCAAAATTAAAGAATCATGTTGAGCTTGTTGAGCTTCTTGGGATCGCTGATACAAAGAAAGGTGAAAAGTTTAGTTCTTTAGGAGTTTTCTATTTCTATTTTTCTCTGTCCTCCAATTAACTTGTGTACTGAATGCAAGTTTCTTGGAATATCTAGGTTCTGATGTAGCTGGAGGAAGAGGTTTTTATCTCAAAGGAGATGGTGTGCATCTTAATCAAGCTCTGATTAACTTCGGTCTACAGTTTTTGGAGAAAAGGGGATATACAGCATTACAGACTCCATTTTTCATGAGGCAAGAAATCATGGGAAAGTGTGCTCAATTAGCTCAATTCGATGAAGAGCTTTACAAGGTAGGATTTGGATTGTGATGCAATTATATTCAATATACATCACTAATTTCAAGGTTTAATTTTCTGTTTATAATCAAATGAGACTTGTTCAGCTCATCACCTGTGAAATAGTTTTATCCTTCACAAAGATAATTTCTTTACAAGTGAATTTCCATGTTCATACGTAACAAAATACAAGCATTACATCAGGTCTTGTGGTCTTCTGATAGGTAACTGGTGAGGGCGAGGACAAATATCTGATTGCTACAGCTGAACAGCCACTTTGTGCATATCATTATGAAGATTGGATCCATCCTTCCCAGCTACCGATAAGGTCTGAACATTTTGTTGGAGCTTCTCATTAAAAAGTAATGCATCTATCTCATTACTCGTAGATAACAGAATCTATTCTCCAGATATGCTGGATATTCATCTTGCTTCCGTAAAGAAGCTGGCTCGCATGGTCGAGATACTTTGGGAATCTTCCGTGTGCACCAGTTTGAAAAAGTTGAGCAATTCTGTCTTACAAGCCCAAATGGTACTGACTCATGGGACATGCACGAGGAGATGATCAAGAATTCCGAGGACTTCTACAAGACGGTATCCGCTATTTCTTGCAATGAATTTGCCTTTTATCTTTCCATGTTTTTTTATCAGTTAAAGTGGAAAAATTTTGTTTGGTGAAAATGTTGTCAACCTAATATTGGTTATAGGTTCCTTGATGTTGAAAGTTGAAATTCTATGGCAATTCCTTTTCTTAGTAATATAGTGATAAAAGCTCTATATATGTTTGTGTGTGTAATAGGGCGTTACATATGTCTCTGTGTATAATAGATATGTAAACCCAACAACAACATAGAGATATCCGCACCTTTGCACTTAGTGTCTGAGTACACTTTACTCTCCATCCATTCCTACGTTAGGCCATAACGCTATTTGTTTGTTTATTTATTATGTCGGGTAAACTAAAAAATTTAATTTGCTTTTCTCAATTGCAGTTGAAAATCCCATATCAAGTTGTTTCTATTGTGTCCGGTGCTCTAAATGATGCAGCTGCGAAGAAGTATGACTTGGAAGGATGGTTCCCTGCATCTCAGACCTACAGAGAGCTTGTATCCTGCTCAAACTGTACGGACTACCAGTCGAGGAGATTAGAGATTCGATATGGGCAGAAAAAGGTAGACCCTCAACTCTTATTTACATTTGAGTTAGGATATATTCCGTCGCACATTTTTCATTTCTGTTGAAGACAAATGATGGATTTCTCTTTGATCGCCTGTGATTGAAATATCTGTTGCCATTGCAGGCCAATGAGCAGACGAAGCAATTCGTTCATTTGTTGAACTCTACTCTGACGGCTACAGAGAGGACAATGTGCTGCATTCTTGAGAATTACCAGAAGGAAGATGGTGTCGAGATACCAGAAGCTCTGCAAGGATATATGGGCGGGAAGACGTTCCTACCATTCAAAACACCCGCCAGTGAAACCAAAGGGAAGAAATCAAAGGCCTAGTTTAACATTTTGCTAGAACTTTATAGAGATCACCAGTGAGATTAAGTTGAGTTTTGAACCACCCAAACTTCGTATCAAACAAAAAAAAAAAAAAAGAGAGCACTTGCTTCACGACATACGGCGGAGACCGCTTCAATCATACATTATTGTTACTGCATTTGTCTTCAAACTCTAAACCTTCATTTGGAAATCCTTATTTTGATTTGGTTGTGTAATTTTTTGACACTTCTAATGAATTTTCTTGTTTTTCAACTTTGTTTTAAACTACTCGTATAATTAGCCACTGAATTTGGCATGAAACAGAATTTGTGGATATTTAGGGCTTTTTTCTTTTTTGGTGGTGAATGACAAGCTTGATGGCTTCTAAACCTCCTCTTTTTTTTTTTTTTTTTTTTTTTTTTTCATTTTGAATCCTGCAGGGCACAAATTCCCCGACAGTCCAAACAAGCTGGCCCACAATTCACTTCAAATTTGAAACTGTTTGAAAAGAAGCCATTCTTCAATTGGGTGTGGGGAATTGGGCTAAGAAAATTGAGCTTAATATTGAAATGAGGAGCCATTCGTTTTAATGAGTCCAAAATTTTCCCCCAAAGTGCGTTTGACGTTGGGAATTTAATGTCAACAAAGTGGAACCTACTCGGTAAAGCGTGCTGTTTTTTTTGCTGTTGAACTAAATCTTTTGAGTCAAAAGAAAGATACAGAGTAATCTTTGCCCATCTTATTCAATCAAAGTCTTATAAAGTTTTTTTTATTAATTTTATTTTGTAATTATTAAGCTTTATGGTCGGCAATTCCATCATCCAAGTAAAACAATTTCAAAGAATTGGTACTTCTATTTCTTTAGTTTTTTCACGTTTCTAAAAAAAAAAAATTTCCTCTCTTCTTGTAAATTATATGCTTTATTGGTGGGTGAGAGCAAGACATATTGAGATTCTTTTAAGAAAAAGAAAATAACTATTTTTTGGTGAACAAAAAAAAAAAATGAAATTACTGACTGACTATATTTATTGCTATTTGTGATGAGATTGGAATCTTTTTCTTCAGTTATTACGTGGTAAAATAGGGGGTAATTTGTCTATTTAGTCTCTGAATTATGAATATCATGTCACTTTGATCCTTGAATTTTGATTTTGGCAGATTAGTCCTTGGATTTTTCACTTGTGGCCGCTTTGGTCCTTGACATTGAAATTGATGGGTATCTTTAAATTTAGTGTATATAATCATATTCTAATATTAACATAAAATTTTACTAAAATAATTACACTAAGTATAAAAATTCCTTCTTATTCTTCTCAAAACCTTAAAAACTAATGTAATAATTTCATTAAAAGTTTTAGTTATTATGTGACAAGAATATGATTATTATGTTAAATTTTAGAAATTGTATGTCAATTTTACTGTGAGGGACCAAAATTGACAAAAAAAAAAAAAAACAAAACAAAACAAAACAAAAGTTCAAATACCAATTTGTCAAAATAAAAAATTCAGGGACCAAGGTGACAGAAAATTTATAATTTAGGGACTAAATGGATAAATTATCTAAAAACTAGGATGCATCACTGTATGCATGTGTGTGTGTGTTGTATATATGTATGTATATTTGTATGTGTCCGCACTTGGTACAGATGGTATCTAATATTTGAAAGAGTTAAAAGAAAAAAAAATTAGAGAAAAAGTCGGCAAGTACGTTGTCCCCTTGACATTAAAATTAAAACTTGGAGAAAGCAAAGTGATTGGATTCAAAAGAAATTTGTCGAATTGCTCACTTTCACGGGGCTCTTGTTGGCTACGGATTTGTCAGAAAGATGTCTTTGTTTTCATTATGGTCCTGAATTATAAGATTAATCTCATTTTACTCCTTGAGTTTTAAATATTCAAAATCAATACTTGAATTATTAATCTGTCCTACAATAAACTTTCTGTCCAAAATATTATTAAAGAATTGACAGTAATTGTCCCGTCACGATCAAATGTATTTTAAGAATAAACAACTTTTAAAATTGAAATCCAAATTTAACAAAAGATTTTAGGTCGTGAAAATGATAAAATTAAGCATGATTAAAACGCATTTTTGATCTTCACTACAGTCTATTTTTAAACAATCTTTTAGACTGAATGATTAATGTGGGATAACTTAATAGTTTAGTAACCGACTTCATAACATTTTAAAGTTAACTAAAATAA
The DNA here is from genome assembly GCA_025413025.1 of Ficus hispida. Classification (NCBI taxonomy): domain Eukaryota; kingdom Viridiplantae; phylum Streptophyta; class Magnoliopsida; order Rosales; family Moraceae; genus Ficus; species Ficus hispida. Next base: position 10,482,824 of record CM046363.1, read on the forward strand.
ACTTGAATTCGTAATTTAGGGACGAAAATGAAATTAACCCTTTAATTTTTAACAACGAAAAATCTTTTTTGAATTTAAAATGTATAGTGATAAAAAATGTATATACATTAAAAAAAAAAAAAAAAAAAAAGCTATTATAACTGTAGATGACAAGTGTGACTTTTTTGTCCTTTGTACGGTACAAGAAAAACCACAGCACTTCTTTTCCTTGCAAAGCGATTAGAACATACATTTCTTTAGCTTTTGAGGAGAATAGAAACACAAGGAAAAAAACAACCCAACACTTCTTGGGAATTCATGACAACCACTCAGAACTATCATGTTCTAAAACAGTATCCACAACAACCCAAAAAAAAAAAAAAAGAGAGAGAACAAAAATAACACCATATTTTCATCGTTCTTGAATAGATATCTCCGTGCAGTACTTGATATATATGAATATATATATATATATGTAATATTGGCAGTAGTTTCTATACAGCTCCTTGTAATAATGAATTTTTAATATCTAAATCTTCTACTTGTAGCTTTTGTGAAGAAAATACTCTACCTGTTGTGTAAAGGGTCTGGACAAGAAGGCACTTCCCTGTTGATTGTTGCAAAAAAGCCCTCATCTCCATCTTTATTACTATTATTTTTATTTTGAAAAGAGCTTTCATTCCAAACTGGAGCCTTGTTGTCTAGATCTTCACCAGCCATCTTCTCATCATACAGCAATCTTGCTCCCAAAGCTCCATGAATATCTAAAATAGTACTCAAGACAATCATTAAAAAACTCAATAATATAATTACTTGCCTCCTTGAAATGGTACTCATGATTTTTATCCTTTTTTTTTTTCTTTCTTTCTTTCTTTTGATGCTTCTTCCTTTTCTGGGTTTGGCTTCTCTTCAATAATGGAGCCAAAGAATGGGGAGAAGAAAGCTTATAATGGAAGGTGATGTTTCTCAAGAGAGAATATGAGAGAAGAGAGGATATGTATTATATATGTGTGTGTATAGAAAGAGAATGAACTTTTTGTTGAGAAACTTCAGCTTTTAGTAGCTAGGTTTTGAAGAAATTATGGAAAGAAGGATTAAGTATATTATGTAAATATATATATATATATAGGAGTTCTTACTCGCACCCCTCCCAAACACCACTTGTTATATCGTACTAATTTGGTGATTTAAATATAATTTTTTTTAATAAATGTAAATATTACTCGAATATCTGAATATAAATTACATAATAAGATTTTAAATAAAAAATTAATATAAGTAATTATAATTATTATAAGTTTTTAAATAAAAAGTTATGTGGTGATGATATGTCATATTATATATATATAGGAGATTTATACATGGAAGTGAATTCTTGGCTATATATGCACGTGTGTACAAAGAAGTGTGAAGAGCTGGCAAGATTTGGTCAATCCATTGTGGCATAAACTAGACAATATTGATGGAAGTGGTGAGACTTTTTTTAACAAAAAGGGCTTTGAGCTTTGTGGGGGTAGTTGAATATCCCACTGATAATTCAATGAAACCCAACTCTTTTCTCTTTCTTTTTTTCCTTACTTCAAAAAGGGAATAGAAAAAAAAAAAAAAAAAAAAAAAAAAAGGTTGTTTTGGACCAGTTTAATATCCCAGTTGCGAAATCAACATAAGACAAACTTATTATATTAGTTATTAATGACAATAAACGTCTTTAGATTTCAGCATCTCTGAGTTAATAACGCAGTCAAGTTCAAAAAAGAACTAACATCATAGTCAAATTATTATGTTCACAATGAAACTTGATTATCTATAAGTATAGAAATTATTCATTGAACGCTTTCTATGGTACATGTTGGTATGTTTATGAACGTTTTGATAAAAATCACTTAATTATTGAGCCCTTTATATATATATATATATATATATATATATCAATATGCTTATGAACGTTAAATTTGATTTATAAAAATCATATCAAAGTGAAGAATATAAAAAGCTAACCAAAATTATAAAAATATTCACAGAAAATCACATCAAAGTGAATTAGAAATCACTTAATTATCAACTTCTGTTAACTTCTTTTTTCTTTTTCTTTTTTCTTTTTTTAACCTTCGAAGAAGGGGGGCAAAAAAAAAAAAAAAAAGAAGTTATTCAAGGATGTTTAGGCAGCACATCGATTAGGAGATGCGCCAAAGTCATTCACACCAACCAGTCGTCTCAAAATACAACATAATATATATATATATATATATATATATATAAGTAAATAATAACAGAGCCATTTATATAAATAGTCTTGGAAAGGACCTCAAATTCAGGATCTTAGCTTTGACTCTTAGTTGCTTCATCTGGGTAGTTCTCACTTTCTTCATACGGCCAAAATGCAAATGTCCACCTTAATGCAGTTTTCTAGGGGCCTGTTATAGTTCAGCTTACTGTTTCTCGATTTGTTTAATTTTTTATTAAATTAATTTGTTTTTAACATATTTCTCAACTTGAGGTGTTCGCACTTTTGTCTTGTTGGGTTTAGGTTTATATATAGCGTTTAATTTGTTTATTTTACTCTTTTGTTTCTTCTTGTGGACTAGATCATGTCAGTTTCTTGCATTTTCTTTGCCCTTTTCTTTACTCTTACGTTTGAAGTTTGTCTGTCTTTTTCTTTATATTTATTCTCTCTCTCTCTCTCTCTCTTCTTGTGAAACTCAATTATTCATTTCTTATCTGCAAGGTCTGGACCATATTGGGGTCTGAAACAGTAAAACCAATAACAATTTTGTCAAAGTACAAGGAGATGGCTGAAAATTTTGTGACCCAGATGGGAAGGAATTATATAGTCATGCACGAGTTTTCGTGTGACCAAACAAAAATCTTATTTGTCATTGAATGCTTTTTTTTTTTTTTTTTTATAATAGTTGAAGGGACAAAGTTAAAAACCAATTAAATGAAAGTACTAATTAGGGTTCGAGTTGTGTATCTTGGGAGATTGGTGTATAATCAGCTTTTATCATATAAACTTACGAGAGACCCACACTGATCAATAATTAAAACTGAATTGTTTTATCACACATGATTGCTCTTGCAAAAATTTTGAACATGTCATTGTAACTTGTGACCTTGATATTTAATACACCATCCCAAGTCAATAAAATCGAAAATATTTTCTAATTTTGTTTTCAAGGGAATTTTGTTCAATAAAATGGATAGTATTTTAACCAAAAAAAGAAAAGAGTGCCATTCTTAGCCACAATAATTATTTGTTTTTCTAGACATTGTTGTGATGACTTTACTAATGCACAAATATTGGAGTGGCTCTAAGCTTGCATTGCTAAAAATAAAAATAAAAATAAAAAGGGTCAAAATTAGTGTCTGAAATGTAGGGAGGAATCCAAACAACATCTGTTGTAAGTCTTAGTTTGGATCCGTTTCTAAATTTCTAGTACATTAATAATACCCAAGTTCTCTTGTACTTGCTGTGGCAACAATCGGAGAAGTAGGCCTTTTTTAGTTTTTAGTTTTTTTTTTTAATTCCTTTTAGAAAATTGTGAAAACAGCCTTTCAAATAGATCTTTTTATATAAAATTTTTAATCCTTTTTATTTGGATTTTTATCCCCTATATACGTGTCTAATTGGAGAAAAAAAAAATTAAAGCTATTATAAACGGGACAATAATCTAATGATGTCTTTAATGAGGGGCAATCTAACAGATCATCATTTTCTTTTCCATGGAAAACCAATGAAACGTGTAAAATGGTTGTTTGAAAAATGGCTCTTCAAGTACCTGTTGGATGCATTTAATTAATACAATTCTCTAGTCTTCTTTTTCTATCTTACTAATTTAATGGCCTTGTGAGAATCCAGCTAGTGTTTTCACAATTAGGACAATATGGTACGTCGGTGAGGGTCTGTTTTGGCGTTTTTATATTTATTCAGATGGACCCTAATGTAGTGCAATTAGAAAACATATATGATATGCTTCGTTTTGTCTGTTGTTTATAATTGTTGGTAAATCAGACATTTAAGAAGAGACGAGTATGATAAAACCAATAGCCAGTGAACCACTTTGCATGGTTTACTCTCTCTCTCTATATATATATATATATACACACACAGATATATAATAAAGTGGAGGTATGGTATGGAGAATTTTGTAACAGGATACTTATGATATAGTTTTGATTATCAACACCTTAGAATTATATTATACTAAAAAAGTATGACAATAAAACGAAATTATGCGAAAATTCGATGATTTAAAATCAAACTCAATTATTATACCAAGACCCTTTCAATTATAGGATCATTCTCATTTTGTTTCCCGAACTTCCCCCTCACTTGAATTTTGAATTAGTCTCATTAACCCCTTTTGTTAAAAATAGTGTGGTCACATTGTCTTTCTGTTAGAATTTTAATTAAAACTAATCAAAAAAAAAAAAAAGACTGTGATTGTACTAAACACCCTTTTTTCAATATATTATTAACACAAATTTTAACGAAATGGATTAAATGGGAGTGGTTCAAAATTCAGGTGATAAAGTGGGAGTAATTAAAGTTCTAGAACAAAATAAGGCTAATGATATGATTCGAAGGATACATGTGAGATTATCATTATTATTACCTTAAATCTCCTTTCCATCCCCATGTTTCCAAGTATTTTCCATCCGACCAAACAAGGTCAACAATCTAACCACCCAATGCTTAGTGCTAACCTAAGTGGAAAATATGCCCACCCTTTTACTCCAAGTCAGATATGTTGACAATTAAATTAGGGCAATAATGAACATGGAAAAACAAGTTCAAACTTCCTCAAGTGTGTCCATTGATTTAAAAATCCCACATGTGTTGACTAAGAGTGCTTTACAGATAAAACCTAATTAATGGCTAAAACCGCCATTAACAACTTGTAATCACAACACACCTGTAACTTTCATTTGAATGAGGTGAAGAGTGTACTTATTTTAAACTTTGAAATTTCTAAACGAGTCCAGTACCTGAAAATCTATATTTTCAATAGCTAGAATTGTTCAGATATAATCAAAACAGCGGATTGCGATGTTCCATTGTAACGTTCTTTCAAGGTAAAAAGAACAGAAAATATACCTATGTTCTAGCAAACAAACGGGTAAAATGAATTACCATGTCAAATTCCCTTGATGTTCGTGACATCACGGCATTTTGCCTCCCCCGCGTCAAGAAAATGCTTGATTGGCATTGTGGAGCTGAGCTCGCTCTCTCATATTTTGTGAGGTGGGTGGAACCACCCCATGAGAGAGCACCCCATGAGAGAGCGCCGAGCTGAGCTCCACAAGACAATGTTGTGTAGCACAGAGGTAGAAGTCAGTTCAATTAGGGAAGAAAACAAGATCAAAGCTCTGATCGTATGAATTTATATCGTGACAAATGAACGAATACAGGAGATTTTTAGTTGATGAATGATATTTCTTCTGTGAGTTGAAACAATACAAGGCAATGCATCAAAAAGAGCTCTTTTCGGGTAAATCTACATGCTATTCATCCACTTTGGGAAAGTTTTGGTCTTAATGTCTTATACTGTGACGGTGAACAAATAAAGTTTCAGTACAACAGCCAGAGCCAACTGCAAGAGGAAGATCCCTGCTACAATCAAGAACCACCTGCGACCTGCTGATTCAATGTGAGCTCGAAGGTTACTTGCCACAAAGGTTGCCGACATGAACCCAGCTACACCTGCTACGACCCATCTGAAGATTTCCAAGGGTACGACAGAGAGACACTGCAACCACACAAAATAGAACCAATTCAGTAAGCAATTACCACCGCCCGGTAATGCAGACAAATAGAAAAAAAGGATACAATCCAGTTTTTATTGTTAAAAGAGTGAAATTTGATGACAATTGACTTACCAATGCTGGAATGAAGACGAATAGGGAATAGCCATAGAGGCAAAATAGTTGAACAAGACCCGATGGTGCTGAGAAGTATTTAAGGATCACATACAATGTGAGAGGAACCAGAGTGACGTAGCCATAGAACAAACCAGCAGACCAAGTCACCAGATTGATGTCATAATCCCATTCTTTCTTCTTCAGCTTGTGTGCTACATACGTCACAAAAGTGCCAATTGCAGCAGCCACAAAAATAAGAGTAGTGCATATCCAGAAAGGTCCATACCTGCTCATAGATAATTAATCATGCTGTGACCGCAACCTTCAGCATAAAAAGGAGAAGCATGAACAAAAATTATAAAAACAACTTACAAATCTGGGTTGCCGTCTGTCTTTTCGTTAAAAGCTCCACTAAAGGGAAAGAGTGTGTCCTTAATTCTCGATACAACATCGGAAGTATCAACATCAAAGTATGGCTTGTAAGCAGCTACAGAAACTGTCTTAAACCAACCACTCTGCTGGCTTTCATCAGGACTTGATGCAGGTTTTGAAAATGTATCTGCGACAATAGAAAATGTATCCATCGTCAACTATCATGTTCCAATAAGAAATAACATTGGCCATCCCAAAGGAAGTTAATAACACCAGACTTCACAACACATTATTCTGTTATATTGACACCCCTTTAGCCCACAAGATATCGACTTAACTCCAATACAACAAAATAAATTCCATTATCATCATAGTCGAATCCTCACTATAATTCTTTATAGGCTATATGCTCAGAAAAACCAATCGGTTTCAAAAGCCCTAAAGTCCACCTATATACTTATGCCTGTTTAAAAAAAGTACATAACGAGTTATTATTACTACCAACTCTCTTCTTTTCCAATTGCTCATCCAACTCAAATGAATACATAAATTCATAAACCCAGTACAGCTAAAACCAAAAGATCTGACAATTATTATAAAAATTTGTGGCCTCCAATATTTATACAATTAATTCGATAATATCACCAGCCTTCCAAGCATTTCAATCAAATGAAAATATATGCTCTGACCTTTTCACCCTAGCTCTGAATCAACTTGTCGAAAACTGTAATTATAGTCCAAAAACTAAGGGGGGCCGTGATCAACTAAAGAATAGTCATATACAACAGAAAAACATCCCCATATCTTGTACCCCATATGTTTCAGAACTGCAACTTTTAGACACCTATAACCCAAAGGATTCAAAGACCCCATGTACGGATTGGACTGTGAATATGTAATACAATGGCATGATAGAAAGGATCATAGAGAACCCAGTTCACATCTACATCTTTAAGAAAGAAAGAAAATTCAATCAATAAAATGAAAAATTGCATATACCATCAGCGTCACGAGGAGGGCGGCCACTGGCAGAGATTTTCCCTTGGGCTTCCATTGGAGGAAACGTCTGAAGGTTCGAATCTGCAACAGAAATCGATCTTCACAATTAGTTCCAAAAAAGCGATGACAACAACAAAATTCTCCAGATTTGCATTAGCATTGGAAGTTATTAAAACCTAGCACCTAAGTTATCACCAAATGGGGTAAGAGGGGGAAAAAGAACTAAGCTGGATATACATAAGACTTGAACAACAATAGATGAGAAAAAAAAAATTCTTTCATCGATATAAATTGTAACGTTCCAAAAATTCACGAAAATTAGCAACAGCTAGAGATATATATATATATATATATATATAATATGATATTTAATACTAAATTACATAATCCCAGAAAAACCAAAAACAAAATTTCATTGATCAAAATTGTAACCTCTCCAAAATGAAACCGAAATTCCCTCAGTTCATACATTATACATAGAACTAAGCAAAGCCGAATCAACTTGAAATTAAAGAAATTCAGCTAGCAAAATGGAAATTTTCATTTCATCCAATAAGATTCCAATAAAATTCTATCTTTTTTTTTTTTGCAGATTTTAATCAACCAAATCAAATCTGAAAGCCAATTCTTACCTTGGAATTTGACGGCGACATGACCTGGATCTGGCACAGACTAACCAAAAAAAACGAAGAAAATCAGGGAGGCAGATCCGAATCTGATACGAAAATTTGAGAAAAAAGGAAATGGATAAAATGAAGAAGAAAAAAATGAAAGAAGAGAGCTTACAGGAACAGATCCAGAGACGTTCTGGTTATCAATGGAGGTATACTTGCCAGACATCATCTTTATTCTTCGTCGTCTTCGTCGTCTTCTTTCTTTCTCTTCCTCTGCTCCCAAAGATCTCTCGCTCTTCTTCTCCTCTCTGTTCACCGCGTGGATTTTTTTTTCATTTTTACTTTTGTTTTTTTCTTTTTTTGGGGGTTTTTTTTGTTTTTTGTCTCTCTCCTGCAATTATGAAATACGGGCCGGGCTGCTTGAAATTAAGGGCCTGCTTGTAACAACGGTTGGAATTAGAATTTTATAATTTGTTGGAAAATGATTTGAACATGGCTATTTGTTTGTTTCAAATGTGAATCGAAAATAAATAAAAAATATTATAAAATTTTGAAATATACTTGAACAAATTATACGATATGGATCTTGTTTCGTTACTCCCGAGTCTTATCATTATGAGCGATTTGAAAAAAAAAATTCATCTCATTTCAACTTGAAATAAGAATGTTATGGATTTTTTAAGTTTAAGTTTGTATTTGAATTGCTAGTTGGAGTTGAAATTTTTAAATTAGAGTTGGTAGACTTTTCAAAAATTATATATAATTTTTGTTGATTTTTTAGAAAAAAAAAACTAAAAAAATACAGTTTAATTAGAGATATAACGGAGAGTCAAACAATCTTTTAAGTGTAAGAATGGACATAGAGAAAGTAGGATGTGTAAGTTTGAAAATTTGGGACTTGGGTTGTAAACCAAATGAGGCCCAACTTGATTTTGTAGGTTATGTTTAATGAATGAATTCTTTAATAGGTGAATGAAGTAAAACATATATAATTAAATAACAGTTTTCAGTTAATTATTAGAATAAATAACATGTTTTTAAAATATTATTTTGTTGCTTTGCTCCATAGGTTTTTAAAATATTTAAAATAAAAAGCAATAAGTAATTATTTTATTTTATTTTATAAGTAAAAAAAGTATCTGATGGTGGCCCTCTCTTTGCTCCATTGTTAACCTCACAAGCGAATCCACTTCTCTAGAAATGGTAAGAAAGAGATGGACCTCGGACCCAACCTCTTATAGTCGTCAACTCAGGTTCTACTCAGAACATCACCAACATAATGTATCCACAGTCAAAGATGGAGCGGGGTCTTACAGGAGTTCCATAAGGATCGAAACTGGATAGAAGAAGGAAGAGATTAAAAAAAAACGCCACTATTCTTTACCACTCCATCCACCCTTGTAGGTGTAATAAATAATAATATTTACACAAAAAACAATAAATTTATTATATAAATAACAAATTTAATATACAAATAATCTATTTACTTGAAATAAATTTGTCATTCACATGATAAATTTACTATTTACTTTAACTATTTTTTAAAAATCTTTCATTTACTTCAATTAGTTACTAAAAACCATTATTGACTATCATTTTCGTTTTAATATTGGAAGTAAATTGTACTTTATTCAGTTTCCTAAAAATGTTATCTACTATAATTTTTGCTGTGTAAATTGGATTTGATTTCTACATCCCCTCCCTCACGTCCTGCAATAATATTATTATGACTAAGACAATATCAAATTATCATTTCAACTAATAGAGCACGGACCACTTTCATTTGATGAGCACCCTCCCATTTTACTCCAACAAAAGTAGCCCCCACTTTCAGAGGACCCATAACTTCTCTATCAAAAATGATAGCTAGCAGCCTCTTTCAACTGCACTCCCAATCCTTTTATAATAACTCAACTACCACCAATCTTTACTTTTTCCAAGCAGATACCTGTAAAACCAGCCAACTCCAACAAGGAAACTAACAAATCTTAATCTCATAACATTATTGGATAAAAATTCACATGTTGAACTAATCAATCTTCTGCACGAAAAACGTTTCCGCGCTACATTATTTCTCTCGATTTAAAATTGTATCCAAGGATGAGGTCCAACAGATCGGTATGTGCCCCGCGCCTTATCGGGGTTTAAGCAAAGATTAATCTCCGACTAAAACGACACCATTTATCACAAAGATGAAAAGCTTCCTCTCTGGAAACTGTTAGCCTGAACTCTATAAGGAGATGTCTAATCCAACTTACTAATAAGCTCGCAGCTATTTACATGTGGTTCAAGCATATTCCTGCGCGGACGAATTAAGCATTTTAAGCATTCTTCAGTTGTCCTCTTGTTAGCAAGAGATACCTTCTGATTGCGAGTATAAGAACCCATGTAGTTTTGGTGATTTTCTCCTTGATCATCAAAAGCAACGCCGAACTCAGAACGGTCTTCAAGATCTGAGCCTGCAGTCCCTTGAAGAAGCCAAGTATCCCTTCAGATTTCCATATGGAATAGAGAACTCCGAGCACCGTTTTCTGTGGCTTAGGCCGGGGTTTTTCGGTTCCATCATCATCTGGGTCTGCAGCTTGGATCATGACCTTACACCTATAAACATTTAGCATTTTGATCACATCCATAAATCAAGCTCAAAGTGACAAATAGTGCAGATTTTGGGAGAACAAGAATAAACCTGATTGCAGGATATGTCAGAAAGGTGGCTACGCTCTTCGAGACCGCCCCTAACACAAATGCGGTAAAGGCAGAAAGAGCTTCAGGGGATGAACCCTTGTCACGTTTGTCCAGTTTTTCCCTCAGGAGTCTTTGTTTTAGCTGATCAAAGACTGTATACTGAAAGCATATTACATATCAACATCAGAAGAGTTGAAGATAACATAACAAGAGTCGTAAATTTTCAAGAATCTTGATCAAAATCATCAAAAGTTTAATCACCTTTTTTTTTTCCTAATCTTAATAGGTTGGAGGCGTGGAAGAGTACCTGAATAGCCGGGTTCGATGTGAGCAGGAGAGAGATACCGAGTCCATCAAACGCATCTCTCCAACTACCCTCTGTAAGGGTCTTCCACAGTCCTTTGGATTTTCCAAAGGCAGTCGTCTGCATCCTCGACGAAGCGGTGTCCAGGGGCTACACAAAGGTAAATGGTAATTCATTTCAGATTGTCTGAATTTAAACTTCACAACAGGTCTATGATTTGGATGTACACGACGTTGACGGAATGAAGGAAAGATGTTGAAATCTTATACAAATACAACTCCTGTATCATTATGAGGCTATAAAACGATCGGATCATAATGATACAGGAGAAAACAACATAGCATTTCTATCATAAAGACCAGTTGTAATTGCATTTCAATGCCAAGTAGCTCAAAACACCACCAAACTCGACACACTTAGACATTAGCAATGACTTCTTTCAATGCAGGGAAACAATATTTTAAGATCCATAAACGATAGCATGAGAAGCTTCAAAACACTTAAGCACAAGTATTGGAACTTCCAAGGCAATGGCTTACCTGCGTAACAATCGCAGTACACGCGCCGGCAGCAGCGGCTATAACCAAGTTGGCCTTGGTTCCAATCTTTTTGTAGCCACTTCTTTCCAGATACAATCTCTTGAAGTAGCTGTACCCATAAAAGTACACAAACTGTGCAATGAAAGATTGCAAGTTCTTCGTCCCCAGTCCTTGATACAACGATAGGACTTGTCGGTTAGAAACCGCTTCCCACAACACATCCGAAAGGTTCCTACAGATTCCAGAACAAGTCTCAAGTGTCACATTAAGAGAAATGCAAAGTAAATTAAAGAGCCATCTTTAACCCTTTAAATCTACGGAAATATTTCCATTCCATTGAAATATAATACCATCCACAATAGGACATCTTCCAAACCCACCATTAGTCTTACAATTCAACTGAGTTAACTTTTAAATCATTCTTTTTTTTTTTCTTCCCAATTTTTTTTTTAAATTTTCCGGACATAATTTTATTCTAATTATCTATTCATTATTCTTTAAAATAAACAAATAAAAACAGCAAAATGAACTCTAAGAAACAATTGAGATTTCTGTAGAAGGCTTCAACAAAGATCACAAGACAAGTCCCTAAAAAATCTAACAAAATCTTACCACTTAATAAAAAAAAAAAAAAAAACCTTTTTTTTGTTGTCCAGAAAGCCAATAAAACTGCGGTGATTGGAAGGAACCCAAGAAACAAAAACAGAAAAGAAAACAAACCCAGATCAAGAAAAACAGAAAAGAAAAAAGAGATGGAAAAGGTTGGGACCTGTATTTTTGGCGACCGTCGGCTCGGGCCTCGGCTTGGTACCTGGTCTTGCAGGTGTCAAGTGGGTATAAGATGGTGGTGCTCAGAAGCGATCCTATAGCTCCAGAAGTCGCCTCCGATATCGATTCCAAATCCACACCCATATTTTCCTTCCTTTACACAAATATTATGTGTATGTACACGCAAACACATACACACACATATATATATATATATAGAGAGAGAGAGAGAGAGAGAGAGTTAGAGAGAGAGGATTTTAGGGTGGTATGGTGGTGTGTAGGGGAAAACAGAAGCGTCCCGGATCACGCCAATAAGAGAGCGAAGGGGAAACGAATTTTGACGTAAGAAAAGAGTGTAAGAAAACGACGGAGTTATGGGGGGGAGACAGAGAACAAAGCGACGAAAGCGCATTGGGATTTGGAAAAAACGTGATAAAAAAGGTCTCCTTTTTCTTCTCCGCCGTCAAGATCAACCGCGTCAGTCAACTTTTTTTAATTTTTTGTTGTCGTTTTGGCAAATGACGTGCCGTGGGAGTTTCGAGTTGTTAGAGCGATCTGGGCCGAACCTCTTCAGAAGTGGGCCCATTAATAATCGGGGCTTGGGCTGACCACACTATTTGGTGTCTTGTAGGCCCATTCAAATTGTCAAACCCCAACACACAGCCCCACCCACCCCCCCCCCCCCCCCCCCCACGCGGTTCTGTCGCAGAAATGGTAATGAATAGGGGCGGAGAAACATTTTTATTGAAATTTTACGTTTGTTTGTATGCATTTGAAACAAAAATTTTTAAGTCAAAAGATAGTTGATTTGTTAAAAAATAATTAAAATTTTTGTTTATTTAAAAAATAATAATAATAACTGAAATAGAATTTTTTGGAATTAAACCTGAGAACCAAAATAAATTATTTTGGATTAAAATATTAGTATTTGTTTGGTGTAATTATTTGAAAATATTTTTAAAAAAATTTATTTTAATGCTCATCCTAAATAAACATTTGTTAAAAAATTTAAAAATAAATACTTTTGATATATCTTCTACGATAATCTTTAAAAAAAAATTAAAAACTATTTAAGATGTTGTTTTTTTCATATCTCTCATGTCTTTTTATTTGGCTACTTCTAAACGAATATTTAAATATTTCTGTTCAAATGTTTTGTTTAGAATATTAATATCCGAATGTCAATTTAGATGAAAGTTCAAATGTTTCTTTTTAAATGTTTCTATCCTAAATATTTTCATTCATATGCTTCCCCTAAATGAACCATTAGACATTTTAATGGAATAATTTTAGATAAAAAACATATACCGCTATTTAAAAAAAAAAAAAACCACATTCAACTGGTCAAAATGCTACCCTCGAAGTTGTAAATGACAACATTTTGCCAAATTGCATTCCCAAATACCCATTTGAAATATTGGCAAACGAAAGCATTTGAAATGATGAAAAATGGTTGAAACAAACAAAGGAAGCCTTTTTTTTTTTTTTTTTTTTTCATTTTTTGGAATTGTAACCTCTATTAATTTGATTTTAAGGGCCAATGAGAGATTTTAAAGATGTAGTTTTAAAAATATTTGAATTGGAGTTTTGAAAATGTTTGTTTAGTTAAAAGAAATTATTTGAAGTTAAAAAAATATATTAAAATTTAAAATGTGATCTAAAAAAAAAATTTAATATCGACATTGATTCATTTCTCTCGAAGTTTTATACAATTAGAAAAAAAACACCTCATATGAATTCAAAGTAACAAAGTTATGGACTATTAGAATTTGAGTTTATGATAGATATCTGAAGATATAAATAATAAGAAGTAGTTACGAATTGAAGAAAATGATAAAAAAAAAAATCTAAAAACTAGATTATTGTATAAGGTGTTACAGATCCTTAAAAAAAAAAAATCCTAATTTTAATCTCCCCGAAGGAGAGAATTACCAAATACAATTTGAAAAAGAAAAAAAAAAGAAAAGAAAAATAAAACTTCCTCTTTTCACTCTTTTTCCCCACTTAGAACCAAATATTAGGGATGTTCATTGATCAGTTTACATGAATTAAATCTCAATTCGTAAACCAATCTGTTACATTCAGATTGAGATTTTCCCAATCCATGAAGTTTTCAATCTAATACAATCTAATCTATAAACTTCGATTTACACAAATTGGATTCATAGATGCAATATGAAAAATCTATGAACTAAAATATAATACTTAAGCAAGAAATAGTTTAACAAAATTATAACATAATTAACTTAAGTCTTCAACAATCATTAACTAAATTGTAATATTACAACATATAACAACCCAATTATCTTCAAGTCTTATATTTTTTTAGAGACCAAAGATATAAATATTTATGAAATATATATATATATATAGGATTGATAGATTACATGGATTGAGAAATTCTCAATCCATAACATTTGATTTGGGAAAATGCCGATCCATAACCAATTCGTTAGTTTCTCAACCCAATCCAATCCAACGGATTGGACTTTAATTGAGCGGATTGAGCAGGTTAGCGGATTTTTGAACACCCCTACCAAATATAACCTACGGAAAGAAAAGTATGAATATTTATGCTCTTCACTGGCTGAGAAAATGTAGTATATACACATCTTATAATTTCATTGTTAAAAATCATGTCATTTTTAATTGAGTAATGATACACATCATGAAATATTTTATTATAAATTTTCAAGTGTTAAAATTCTGTGTAAATTCTACAGAACTGAAATAACTAGTTTGTCCATTTTTTTTATACCCATAACAAATAACTTTTTAACTCCATGATGAATCATGAATTTTTCTTTCATAATGTGAATCACTTTCCTTTAATTTGATTTCAAAGCAAAAAATAAATGATTTAAAGGTATGTAAGGAGAAGCAAGATGTTCCGGAACTAGAGAAGGCATTTTTTTCGTTTACCTTTTATTAATTAATTAATTTATTTTTTGGATGTCTACTATAGATTTTGTAAAATCACATCCTGTATAGATGTGAAAATAGATCGGATCCAGCTATTTAGCACAAGCATAACTTGATAATTGCATTAAAAATGAGATCTAAGTGGACAAATTTTTTTTTCCCCTAAAGAATACCCAAAATAGAATAAAAGAAAATAGACAAAGCCTATTGGATAGATAAATCTCAACATTCAAATCATCTCCTTCTTTAGTGGGAAGGAATATCGAAATTTGAAATATAGCTGAGAATTGAAAAAGAAAAAAAGAAAAGAAAAAGAAAAATATGCTTATAGAGACATCAATATGAGTAGCAAGAAAAAAAAAAAAGCGAAATCGTAGAAGTGCAAGGCCTATTGCACAGATTCTTAATAAAATTTAACAAGTAATAAAATTTATTTAAATAAAGTTTACAATGTCTAAACTCTAATACCTTTAGCAAAAAAATAAAAAAATAAAAAAATTCTAAATTCTAACACAAAATTTAAAATATGTTTAGAAGAAATTTTTTTTTTCAAAAATTATATTTTCTAAGTTTACAGAAAATTTTAGTAGAGATTAGAAACTCTTTTAACAGATTGTCTAAATATTTTTAAAAATATTTTTTAGACTCAAAATTAAAACAAAAGCAGTTTTAAAAAACTTTGTATTATTTGAAGAGGGGGAATTTAAAAAAACGCTGTATCGAAGTGTGGAATTTGAGGAGGGAGAATTTTTCCTCGGTTGCATTATTTCTATTAATTAATAGAATACTCAAATATGGAAACCAAGACCACCACCCTCCGAAACGTTGAATCAGGCGGTTCATAAGAAGGAAAATTATTATTCAACCAAAAAAAAAAAAAAAAAGAAAAGAGGAAAACTACTCTCACTTGACCATTTTTCAAGCAATATAAAAGGGAAACCTATTAATTATTTTATTGAAAAAAAAAGAAAGAGAGAGAAAAGGAGAAAGAAAAAGGAAAAGGAATACTAGAAAACCCCATTTCAAATGAAGAAGAGAGAGAAAAAAAAAAAAAAAAAAGGAAAACCTTCCATTTATTCGAGAAAGTTATAGATCCTTGTTGCAAAAGCTGACGTGAGCATGAAAAGGGAACTCAGCTTTGGGCAGAAGTGAAACCGTAAACCATGACACGTGTAATAACATGGCCATTAAAGCACCGAAATCCCGTGCACTTCCGGTACCAGCTACGTTACGAGAGAAGGGAAAAAAAAAAAAAAAAGTTATTGGCACCTTTGCCCCTAAATTTCTCATTGTTAGCATTTTTGTGCCCGATTCTTTTTAACAATTTATAAATAGTAGTAATCAAGTCCAATTGTTAATGGTGATTGTTAGCACTTTACCCCTAAATTCCTCATTGTGTAGCATTCTTATAACTGAAATTCTTTAAACAATTTATAAATAGTAGTAATTAAGTAATTAAGCCCAATTGTTGGTGACTGTAGTTTGAAATCATAACAATTACTCAACAGAGTTGTCCTCTAAACTTCTTGTAAATCCTTGCTTTAATTTTTAAAAATTAATTGTTATAATTTAACAACCCCTTAATTAGTCATTAGATGCTAAAAAATTCAATCTTTTATTAAATAATTAGGTTAATTTTATTTATGTCCTTAAATCATAGGTTCAATCTTATTTTAATATATTATAAACGTCACAAAAATCAGTCTTTAAATATTTCACAATAATCACTCCATTTAAAATATTCTTAAGAAATGAACGGTAGTTAATACTTGAAGGTTCGTGCATTATATCATTTTTTTTTGTTACCGTATAAGTGTTTTGAAAATTATCATCTTTCAGGATTAAAATTTGAAAATCATATAATTAATCCCAATTAAAAAACATGTGATCTTTACATAGGACCAAAAATAATGTTAATTCTTTCAACAACAAAAAAAATCTTATTATTTTCTTAGCCCTTGTTTAATACATAGTTTAAAATATTCATTTCAAATTTTAAGTATTTTTGGGTTGTATTTGGAAGAGGAAAAAAATAATTATGATGCTAATAATTAAAAAAAAAAAACTCTTTTAAAAAATTAAATCCCAAGCCATATGCTAGATTCTAACAAGAGCTTAGAAAACCATTAACTTTCACACATGATTTTGCTATATCTAAATATAATAACTTCAGTCTTTTCAACTTTCATTATTTAAATATGAAGGATGATAAATCCAAATAAAAAAAAATGGAATCTCCCATCTTAAAACTATTTTAGAAAAATATTTAAATACCAAATTATGTTACCATTAGAGGCGCAAGTGCCAATTCAACCAAAAAAAAAAAAAAAAAAAAAGAGTCCCGAGTGCCGTGTGTGTGTGTGTATATACATGTATTTAAAAAAAAAAAAAAAGCCAAAGTACGAAAAAAATAAATTTTCTTTTTTTAGGGAACGAAAATAACATTTTCAAAAATAAAAGAAAACCTCAAAAAAAAAAAAAAAAAAAAGGTAAAAAAAGAAAAAAGAAAAAATAAAAATAGAGGAACGATTCACTACTCTTGTACCAAAAGAAACTGTCATCCTGGGAAGAAGCTTCTTCGCCTCGAGATTTCTTTAGCAAGCCGCCACCGCCACCACCGCAAAGCCCTAATCGAGGCTCTTCCGGTGGTTCTTCCTCTTCTTCTTCTTCTTCTGGTTTTTCTGCGAAGAGCCTCGCCAGGATTTCGATTTCGATTTCGAAACCAGGTTGGTGAAATCTCCGCCATTAAAATTTTCTAGGAAACCTTAACTTTTCGTAGCTTCACAACCTGAGCCTCCTTCCATGAGCATGGTTTTTGATCTTTCTTTATTTGTTGCTTATCATCTCGAACTCTTCTCTCTCAAAATCGAGACTTTTTTCCCCCCTTCTGTTTCGCCATTCATTTCGTCACAAGCCTCGCTTTTTTTCACCGTTTTCATATATTTCAACATGAAATCTGGATTTCTGATTTGATATTTGAGCAAAATTTTTCTTTTTTCAACATCAGCGTTGTTGCAATTACGCCATCGCACTTGTTCTAAGCTTATTTAAGTGTGTGTGTGTGTATGTGTGTGTATATATATCACTGGTATTGGGGTTTTTATTTTTTTATTTATTATTTATTTTTTGTGGCAATGAGTTCTTAGGATTTTGGGTTTTGGTATTGCAGTTCCGATGTCGAGAGCTCAAACTGGAACGGTAAACCCCGGCGGTCGGACTGGGGTCCGAATCGTCGTGGCCGGAGACCGAGGCACCGGAAAATCGAGCCTGATCGTCACTGCTGCCGCCGAGAACTTCCCGGTGAATGTACCGCCGCTTTTGCCGCCGACGAGATTGCCTGAGGATTTCTACCCTGATCGTGTGCCGATAACAATTATCGATACTTCCTCTCGGTAGGAATCTATCGCTTGAAAAAGCTGTACTTTTGAGTGCAAGAAAAATTCAGGAACTTGGAATTCAAGATTCTAACTTTCATATGTTCCCGAGAAAGGGAATGTTGGATTAACATTTTTTTTTATTTTTTATTTTTCCGTTTTTTGGCTCGTCTAGGTCTCGTTTAAGAGAAAGACACACAGATATTTAGCATATATATATATGCCTTGTTATATGAATACATCTATATATATATATATATATATCTATCTATCTCTCTCTGTGTGTGTTCTTTGGAGTCTAGGGGGAAACTAATATGCTAGTCTCTAGATTGTATTGTTTTTTGTTCTTTTAAGGGTCAGCTGTTTAAGGGTGACTTCGTATTTCAGTTCTGATTATGTTCTTCTTTGTAAGGACTTTGTTTATTATGTTGAATCGGTGTTTATTCTAATTTTTCGTCCACCAGTCCCGAGGATAATGGTAAAGTTGCTGAAGAATTGAAGCGGGCTGATGCAGTTGTTCTTACTTATGCATGTGATCAACCGCAGACGCTTGATCGACTGAGTACCTTTTGGCTTCCTAAACTTCGTCAACTAGAGGTTTCTTTCTCTGTCATTTTTGTTTCATATTCTCTATTACACAGGAGACTCCACGGGGTTATTGCTTTTGAATTATTTGGAAAGTACTTTCAGCCTTCAATATAAGCTTATAGAGCTGTACATTCTTCTTACCGAGCTGTGAATTGTGATTAACTTTTCCTGCAGGTGAGGGTTCCAGTTATAGTTGTAGGTTGTAAACTAGATTTGAGAGATGAAAACCAGCAAGTTAGCCTGGAGCAAGTGATGTCACCAATAATGCAACAGTTTCGAGAGATCGAAACTTGCATTGAATGTTCAGCATTGAAACATATTCAGGTCTGTGCCACATTTGTAATCTTATGCTTTTTATTCTTCTAAGTTAACCTGGAATTTTTGGGTTCACTCCTCTATTCCTGTTCAATTATATTTCAGGATTAGAATTGATATATTTCTGCATTGTACGCTTTGATACTATGATTAAATATTATATAGCTTGTGTATGGTTTTGCTACTCAAATTCCTCAAGCAATTTGTTGTTTCAATGATATTTAGATTGTGACTCTAAAAGTGCCGATTTTTTACATTCCATTTGCAGATTCCTGAGGTTTTTTACTATGCACAAAAAGCTGTGCTCCATCCAACAGGCCCACTGTTTGATCAGGAATCACAAACACTGAAGCCTCGATGTGTTCGGGCTTTGAAGCGGATATTTATTCTCTGTGATAATGACAGAGATGGTGCTCTAAGTGATGCAGAGTTGAATGATTTCCAGGTTACTTCTTGTATCTAGTTTTATGGTCTAGATTCAGTTCGTGGCAATAATTCCAAACAATATCACTAGTGTTAAATCCAGTTTTGTTTGCTCAAGTTCATGATTATTATGAATGGACAATCTAATTTTTACCATTAACAGGTTAAATGCTTCAATGCCCCATTACAGCCTTCTGAAATTGTGGGTGTCAAGAGAGTTGTGCAAGAAAAGTTGCCCGAAGGAGTCAATGATCGTGGGCTCACTTTGACAGGATTCCTCTTCCTTCATGCACTATTTATAGAAAAGGGACGTCTTGAAACGACTTGGACTGTCCTACGAAAATTTGGATACAATAATGATATAAAACTTGCAGATGAACTCATTCCATCTCCAGTCAGACGGACGTCTGATCAGGTAATAGCTTATTGAGGAAAACTACTATTCATCTGCTACAACTGCTGATGTTATTTATATGCTTCTATTGCGTGTTCATATTTCATCTCATCTCAATGTGAGTAATGTATTATATTGGGTCAAGAATATCAGTTCCTAATTTGTTCATTTTTCAACTCTTTTAGTCTAATGGGTATGTTGGAGGCCGTGTCAGCATGGACCCTTGTATCTTGCTTTCAATTTCTGCTTTTCGGACATGCCAATATGATATATGAGGCATTAAACTACGTTTCTTATTTTGCACGGGCTTTTGCAATCTTATTCATGTGATCCATGGCTGAGTTTTGAAGATGAGTGAGACCTATTTGAACTTGCTTCATGTTATTTTTGTTCCTTTTACATCTACTTCTTGGTGGGTACTTTACCGTCCATATTTTAGTCCTCTTGTAGTTTCTTAATTTTGTGGATTTGTTAAAGTATATGTAATTTGTTAAAAATTGCTTACAATTATCCCTCATATGTGCAGAGCGTGGAGTTGACAAGTGAAGCCATCGAGTTCCTGAAAGGAATCTTTGACTTGTTTGACAGTGATGGGGTATCCTCCTTTATCTATACTTATCCTATTTTTGTTTAGGTTATTTGGTGCAACAAGTTCTATGCAGTTATCTGTCCTACTGTTTCTTTTCATCTTACTAGTTCGCTCAGTTCTTTTAATCATGACTGTTTTCTGCTTTCTACCAGGATGGGGCACTTCGACCTCGTGAACTTGAAGAGCTATTTTCTACAGCCCCGGAAAGGTAGTTTGAGATCATTTGCATTATTCAAGAAATATTGGTATCTTTACTTGATTCTTCTCTACTTCAAGTTTCTATTCTATGAGATATCCTGTTTGACTTATCGACAAAGATTTGCTTATTGAAGGATTGGTTATCTATGATCTTTCAATTATTTATACCTTTCTGTTTAGGATAAGTAAAAGTGGATTTATGCTGCTGTGTTTGGAAGTTGACATTATTTCTCTTTTAAATGACAGTCCATTTAGTGAGGCTCCTTACAAGGATGCAGCAGAGAGAAATGCATTTGGAGGGTTATCACTTGATGGATTCTTATCACAGGTCCCTCTTTTTTCTTTTTCTTTTTTGACTATGCACGAAAATGGCAGAATATAAGGCATGCAGAATATATTTAGAAACCATATTTGTCATCTTCCACTGTTAACCAGTGTCTGAAAATTTGCTGGTTTGCAGTGGGCGCTCATGACGCTCCTAGATCCAGCTTTTAGCATGGAGAATCTGATATACATCGGTTATTCTGGTGATATTTCATCTACTATCCGCGTGACTAGGAAGAGGCGTTTAGATAGAAAGAAGCAACAATCAGAAAGAAATGTTTACCAATGCTTTGTTTTTGGCCCTAAGAAGGCTGGAAAGTCTGTGTTGCTCGACTCTTTTCTTGGAAGGTCGTCTTCTGAACCATGATTTTGAGTCTGAGTTCATCTGATTTCCAGCTATCTGACTTTGTGAATCAAGTAATAAACATTTTTACTTTTTGAAAAGCAGGCCTTTCTCTGATACTTACAATTCAACCACAGAAGAGCGCTATGCAGTGAACGTTGTTGATCAACCTGGGGTACGCGCTATAGGATTAACCATTTTTTGTGTGAATTGAAATATTTGAAGTTTTTTTATTTTGGAAAGTTTTCATTTCGTTTAGTGTCTTGTGTCCTTAGTTGCTTCTATACATGCTTGGCTAATGATAATTAAGAACCCCTAAAGTCTCTTTCATTCTGTTCTCTTGTTGTTTCTCCTCCTTTTGCTTAAATTGGAAGTTCAGATAGGCTTTTAAAGCTTCAGTTATTTGGTCTTAAATTTTTTATATCTTAATTTGTTTGTAGGGAACAAAGAAAACCATTGTGCTGAAAGAAATTCCTGAAGAAGGAGTTAAAAAACTGCTGTCAAACAAAGAGTCCTTGGCTGCTTGTGACGTTGCAGTGTTTGTTCATGACAGGTAAGCAGGGTTTTTTCCTTTTTCTTTGCAACTACACTAGTGAACATCCAAGGGATTTGTTTTTTCCTTTGCAATTACATTTGTGAATATCTAAGGTGTTTTTTTTTCTTTTTTTCTTTTTTTGCTAGTTCTGATGAATCATCATGGAAGAGGGCAACTGAGTTGTTGGTTGAAGTCGCTGGTCACGGTGAGGATACTGGATTTGAGGTGCCTTGCCTCATTGTTGCAGCTAAAGATGATTTGGATTCGTTTCCATTGGCCATACAACATTCTACAAGGGTATACTGTTTTCTGTCATATGTTTAAATATTTTACAGTAGGAACTTATATTGTTTTTAATGGTCACGAAATGTGTCAATTATATTAGATCTCTTGATTTTTTTTTTTTTTTGGTTCCTCTTATTTATTGTCTGAAATCTAGTGACATTTTTATTTTTGCAATTTTGATTTTGTTTTTTGTAGGTTAGTCAAGATATGGGTGTGGAAGCTCCTGTACCTATAAGCACAAAGCTGGGTGATTTTAATAACGTATTCCGCAAGATTATAAGTGCTGCTGAGCACCCTCATTTGAGCATTCCTGAGACCGAAGCTGGCAGAACTCGCAAACAATACCACAGGCTTATTAATCGTTCTCTTATGTTTGTTTCAGGTATGAATATGACGGATTTAATTTTGAATCCTTCTTGATATACGGGTTCTGGAGACATTTTGAAAGACTCTGAAAACGACCACGATAGTGTTTTTTGCTGGCTAGCAAATGTTTAGCACTACTTGATGTTGCTTATTAATATTGTCATAGATTTTGCCTTAAATAAAGGTTTTGGTGATCAGTATCTCCTGTTGCTGTTCCTTAGTGCTTTTTATGAGTAATTTTACGATGTATTTAAAATCTTTACAGTGGGAGCTGCGGTGACCATTGTCGGATTGGCAGCCTACCGTGTTTATGTGGCAAGGAAGAACACTTCCAGTTAAAGGATGACGGTATAGGTTGGCGCATCATGTCGCACCGATCAGCTTGGTGTATCCTGCCCTCTGCCGTATACGAAAGTTGCTAGGTGTGATCTCAAGATTCCGACTCTATCGGGTTCCTTGAGATGGTTTATGCACAGAAAAAATTTCAATATCCTTGTCTATTTATCTCCCTTGAAATTTTCCGTCAGCTTTCTTTGTAAGGTTTAATTGGTGAGCTAAAATATAAATTTGTTGGTTTGAAAGGATAGCATAGCACAGACGCAGTATGGATTTTTTATTTTTTATTTTTTGTTAACGTGGAATGAAGAAAAATTTTGCTATATGGTCATCGAAGTATGCTGATTAGTTTTTTTTTTTTTTTTTTTATTTAAAATAATTATTTAATTCGAACTTTAGATCTCAATATTAAAAGCAGTAACATTAGTTGACCGTTGCACACTGAAGTCTTACAATCACAAAGCTGCATCGTGTTAAACATTATACAATCATTTAGGATGAGGGGATGAATACAAAACAAAGAGAGACTCGAAAATTGACATATCAAACCCGAAACATGTAGCTGACCGGTGGTTTTGTAGTTGGCCAATCGTCGTCACGACTACATTGCTGAACAACTGGTGGTTTCGTATCTCGGTGTGTGGTTTCTCTGCTCGCCTTTGCTGCTTCGGCGTTCAATCCAAAACTCTCCCCTGCGGCTGCCACCTTCCTTTTCAAGATATCGACAGTAGTGTGCAAAATCCTCGGCGGTTACTTGAAGTTTAAACTCTAGGCTGAACAAGAACCTCAACTCTAACTCGTTCATTTCCTTGGTGCTCACTCCTCCCACCTTGGCGTAGTACGCATTGTTATTAGACCTGAAATATTCTCAAGAAAAAAAGTGGATGAAAACAACTGGAAAAAGAATCCAACTTATAAAATGATCTTTTCCGCTTGGCAAGGTTGGGAAATATCTTACGCGACATCCAGGAATTTCGCGGCAACCATAACGCTGGTGATCAAAAGCCGGTGAACATTCAGAGAAGTCAAGTAAAAACCGACACGCTTCTGAAGGAATCTCTCTATGTATATGTACGCAACAACGAAGCAGGATGTGCTGCAATTCGAGTACCTGAATATGCGCTCGACATACTGTTTGACGCTCATTGCAGGTGCCTTTGAGCCATGGAAGATTGTAATGATGTCAACTTCAGCACTCCATTTCGCTTGCAATAATCTCTCGTTCTTCCGAATCGTTCTCTCGAGAAGATAAGCCACAATTGGTAGAACTTTGGGAGGTCCTGATGAAGAACTAGTATTGTCAGATTCCTCCAACCCCAGAGCAATGCAAGTCTCTGACAAGCCTACTTCACCATCAAATCTTCTTGTTTCCATGTCAAAGAGTCACGGACATATGAGACTCAATACACACACACACACACACATTTTTACATACTGCTATGGAATATGGCTTTTCTTTACAAGAACTGCAACCTTTTTTTTTTTTTTTTTTTTTGCAGCTCACATGTGACGTTAAACATGTCTTTATTTTATTCTTTTCTTTGAGTAAAGCCAGAAGGGAAATTACAGGTTTGAAGTTAGAAGGACCAGACGGAAACGTCATTTTTACACGGGCCAACAAGTAGGTCCAAAATTCAAGCTCTTTTTGCATGTTTTCCTTTACTAAATAATTTAAAAAATAAAAATAAAAAAGGGTATATAGAAAATTAAAGCATGTCTCACTTTCCCAAAAAAAAAAAAAAAAGGAAGAAAAAGAAAATTAAAACATCAAGATATGTTATTCTGGTTTTAGTCGAGGAATTTGTGCTAATCATAAGATGAAGAAAACTATTGATGCTGAAGAAATGCTATTAATAAAAGATAACGAGAAAACCGAGCTGCAAATTTATGATACAATATTTAACGGGCTAGAGAACCGGGAAGAGAAGAGAAAGTTGTTAAAATAACGATTTTAGAAAGTAAAATTAATAAAATAACCTTTTTTTTTAATTTTTAAAATTTTTTTTTAAATTTTACATTGAGCAATGTCATTTAGGATAAAAGTGGATAATTTTTTTTGAAGTCTTCTTTTTTTTTTTTTTTTTTCCTTCAAGTTTGAAAAGTCTTTTTAACATATATATATTAGTTAGGGAACAAATCGTAGAATAATTTGAGAGAGTATTTCAAAACGTGAAACTCGACAACAGTTTCCTCGTGGAGTAGCAAATTTTGCAAACTTTTGTCGTGTCTCGTGGGAAAAATTTTGTCCGAACATTCTGAAGCACAAGGCATCATGGCATCCTCTAAGCATCTATATAATTATAAATAAACATGCACGCGCATATACGTAGAAATAGTTTCATATCTATTAGCTATATCTGTCTGACAAATATGGTTTTTAATTTAGATATATATAATTATTAGTTAATTCACATATATTTATATGACTTTATATATTACATAATATAATTTGAAGTTGTTAGTACAAAAACCATATACCAACAGAAGTATTTCACATAAATGATCATATTGTAATACGTCATTAAATTTATGTTAAAGTGATATTTCATAAGAGATATCAAGCAATAGACCTATCTGTATATTATAGTTATTTATAGATACAAGTAGACCTTAATTGAAAGGTACAAACCTAATATATTCGTCTCAAGGAGCTGGGATTGATTAAAGATTTTTTATTTTTCAAAAAAAAAAAAAAACTATTGCGTATCTTTCGAAATATGATGAAATTCACAGTTTAATTAGAGTTGAAATTAAGTGGTCGTGGTTATTTTAGTTTACCTTTTAAGAAAGGCTGATGAGTATACATAATACGACAAAATTGCTATTATTCTCATTAATCAAAATAAAGGGACTAATTATTTCCAAAAATAAAAAAAATAAAGGGACTAATTGCGACGACCTTTTGATGGATATAGTATATTATTGGGCGAAATTTTGATAGTGCAATGTGTACTTTTTTCCCATCGGTAGTGCGTGCACTTTTTTCATTTGATTTCATATCCATTTTTAACATATTGTTCCAATTTGTATCTTTTTAACTGTCAAAATAATATATATATATTTTCAAATTAAATTATTCATAATACTTTAAAAATTCAAATTTAACACACCGTTGACTCCTGTAATTTTGTGAACATACTCGCTGGTATCGGTGGCCCCTCCCAAAAGAAAAGGACGAAAAAAAGAACAAAAAAAAAAAATTATAACTAAATGATTAAAATAATAAATAAATTACGATGAACTAATTAAGGACTTTATAAATCAAATAAATTCAAAATCTAAACTAGAAAACTTATAACTAAATGATTAAAATAATAAAATACAATTATTTACGTTCTCCTGTGCTTAATTGGCACATGCTTTTCATGCATCCGTAATAAGCCTTCACGTTAAGTACAAAGGAACATATAAATTATATAAGCAACTTAACAAAATATTCTTTTCCACCTCTTAGCAACTCGGTAACCAGTTGCACACAAATTTCTACCTTAAAATTTATAATTAGGGAGAAAAGTGATAAAGAAACTCCTTAAAGATTTTTTTTTTTTTTTAAATGAACAGAGAGATATATGAAAGCACCTTGACGAATTTCAATTTCGTAATTTATTCACCGAATAGAATCGATGTTTGATATAGGTAGATATAGGTAAATATATTAAGAGGAAACAGAAAGCGACTTTGGCATTCAAGAATATTGATATTGATGTATATTCAAATTAAGTGGTACAAAACCAAATTAAGTAAAGCATGAAACCACAACTCCTATTTTCTTGAATCTCAAAGTCGCTTCCTCTTTCCCATAAGACAACAAAACATCAAATTACCTTAAAAGAAAGCCACATGAGAAGCTTTTATTTATTTATTTATTTTTGAGGTGGCATGCATAATGAACAAGCCCAAGCCTCTTTATAGGCAAGCAATCCTACTTAGAAACTAGACGGGTTCAAAGTTTAAAGCTACAGAAAATATTTTAACACACTAAAACTGTCTAGGAAAACGAAATTAAAAAAATAAAAAAAAAATCCTAAATAAGTTAAATAGAAATTTAAAGCTATATCTTTTAAAACAAAGTCCCCCTTTCTTTTTTTTTTAATTCATTTTTTTAGACGTTGGCTTTTGTAACTACAAATAATAATAATAATAATAATAATAATAATAATAATAATAATAATAATAATAATATCACCTCAAGTTTATCCTAATGTCAAATTCAAATCTAAAACTATAAGAAAATCTAAATTGAAGAAAAAGAAAAAAAAAAAAAAACCTCTTGAAGTAAGTTAAATAGAAATTTAAAACCGTTATCTTTTTCTTTAGGGGAAAAAATAACTACTTATCTTTTAAACTAATAAGGCCCCCTTTATCTATTTTCTTTGCTAAAGATAAACATGTTGTCATTAGTTTTTATAATCTAATTTAAAAAAAAAAAAAAAAACGATGGAGCTGCTTGTAGGAGTAAAGCTCCATCATGAAATATTAATTTCACACTAATATTTAAACAGAAAAGAAAGCAAAGTCGCAAGTATGACTAATGTTTCTTTAAAAAAAAAAAGAAAAAAAGTGTGATTAATATTATGTCACAGATGTCGTTTGAGTCAAATTTATATCGTTTAGATCGTATTTATAAGCCAAAGAGTAACGGGAATAAATAATAAAGAAAGAGTATGGGAATATAAAATCAATTACCTTGTGTTTTGCAATTCGTTCATCTCAACCCCCATATATCAATGTGTAAACAAGAAGAATCGATTGAGAGGAAACGGAAAATCAACCACAACAGCAAAGAATTTAGGTGTTGATATTCGAATATAGTAACAATATTCGAATTTTTGATCAATAATCTTTTTACCGTGGCATCAAACCCCCATCCTTTGCTGTCATGGTTGATGTCTCTTTCCCCTCAATACAAATACGCAACGAAACATCAAACCTATAAACCCAAATACGAGAAGGTAAAACAAACAAAATAAATAAACAAAGAAAAAAAATTGACACGGCGTGGTGGCCAAGCTCAGGCCTATTTATAGGCAAGCAATCCTATTATTATATTATTTTTACTTTTACTTTGTTTTAGAAAAGGATTCACTATTATTAGTTGCATTAGGATTACTAAGCCTATACCTTTTTAGAAACCAGCAAGAATCAAGATAAGCATCCTAAGATTTAAAATAAACCGTAAAACTACGAGTAAATCTAAATTGAAAAAAAAAAAAAAAAAACTCTCAAGTAAGCTAAATAGAAATTTAAAACTATATATTTTCTTTAGGGAGAAAAGAAAAGATATAGTTGCAAAGAGGCTGACATTTTTACTAAAGAAAAGATATAGTTGTGTAAGTTACTTATTCTAGAAGTTAACGTGGCAAAATAGAAGTTAACGTGGCAAAATATATTTGACCTGGTCTACATAATCTATAAATTGGTAGTTTCTATTTTGATAAAAATCAAGTATGATTGTATGTATTGAATTGAAGATTATTTTGAGATTTCATTTAATTAAAAAGCGATTTCTAATTTGAGTAGGTTTTTTTTTCCTATTTAAATTAGAAATTCAAACTTTTCCAAGAAAAGAAGAATCTTACATTTAAAATTTGAAAGGTTAGAAGATTTTATTTATGGAGTTTCTTGAAAGTTTTTGGTGATTTATCGGCAGCTATTATGAAGGAAAATAAGAAAGAAAGAACTTTAATCTAGTTATGTGATTAATATTATATATTTTTCTTATAGGTGGTTTTGTTGGTATCTCCTGTTTAACTTTCCATATACCCTCTTAAATAGTAATTAAGAATTATTTAATTTATTTATTACACATTCATGTAAATTACAAAACTATACTTTTATTAATTTAAATGTTGTTCCATTATTTCAAATATATTACATCATATTCAATTTTTTATTTCATTTGATAGTCATCTTTCTCTATCTCTCTTTCTCTAAAGAACCAAACTTTCTTTTTTCTTTTAGCCAACTTTTTTTTTTCTTTCAAGCGAAATCTTTCCTTTCCTACTTATTTTTTCTCATTTACATTTTTGATTTCCCTCTTATTTTCTTTCACTTACATTTTTTTGTCATACTTTTGTTTTCTTTCTTTCTTACCGAAAACAGGCCAAGTGCCCATGGTGTGAGGGATAAATTGGAGACTACTTCCCATGCCTTGATGGAGTGTCCGATATACGGCCAACAAGTGTGGCGCTTGTCACGACTCACGTCTTTGGCCGGCCATGAGGAATTATAACGTAGATATTACTTTTGCTGATTGCTTTCGTAAACTGGGATGTGATTTATAACTCATGATCGTCTCTATTTGATTCTTTAGTTGATAATGGTAATTTTAAATTGAAGTTGATTAATTTTTTAAAAATTTGAGTTAGAGATCATGGCGCACCAAACGTACCCAATAATTTTGTCTCGTTCTGCTGGTTAGCTTGGCAACCATGGGGTGCATATGAGAGGAACTGGGTGGTTCATGGGGCAAGCAATCCTGTTATAAGTAGCACTAGGAATAATAAACCTGATACTTCTTAAAACTAGACAGGATCAAGTTTAAAATATATATATATATATATATTTATATTTAATGCACTCTAAAACTAAAACGGAAACGAAAAAAAAAATTTTAAAAATCCTAAATAAGTTATATAGAAATTTAAAGCTATATCTTTTAAAACACAGGCCCCTTTCTTTTCTTTTCTTTTCTTTTTTAGACATTGGTTTTGGTAACTTAAAAAAAAAAAAAAAAAAAGCAGTAATATCCGCCTCAAGTTTATCAGAAAATATGAAATTCAAATCTTTCATATTAGTTTCCTTTTCCTTTTCCGTTTGATTATTAAAAAAAAAAAAAAAAAAACTAATTGAGTGTAAGTTGCTTTATTCCATAATTTTATTTAAAATTTCTATTATAAGGGTTCAATAGTAAAACGTTTGATAAACTCAAGTGACAATAATATTACGTTTTAAATTTTAAAAGGTTAAAATAAGAAAACATATATTTTCAAAAACTAAATTTGTAGTTAACAAGATTTTAAAAGAATACGTGAAAGAAAAAACAAAGGCGATTGCATAAAGATGAAAATAAATCCTTAGAATTAGCAGGCAAGCAGCTAGACCAATTCATAACTCTTTACATTGTTTAATTTACAAATTGAAAGAAATAAATTTTTTCTAGTTATGTTATTAACGTTGCGTATTTTTCTCAAGCTATATTTGCGATTTCATTAGCATATTTACAGCAATATCCAAAATATTAGAGAAGAAACAAAGAACTAAAATAATTTACAGTTATTTAAAAGAAAACCTACATGAAAACGACCTCAAGAAATCCCAATTTTGCAATTTCATTACTGAATGAAATCGAAGTTTGTTAGGTAAGATTGACGGGGTTAAGAAGCATAAGCTTGCAAACGTATTTAGTGAAAACGGACAGTGATTTCCGTATCAATAGCATTAGAAATAACAAAACCTGATCCTAACTTGTAAACTAGACAAGATCAAGTGTAAAGCTTTACACTTATTGTTCAAAACTGGAAAAGAAAAAAGGGTCATTATCACATTAGCACGACTTTAAGAATCCAAGTCAGTTCTTAATGCATAATTAAGAAAATTATAACATATAGACTTCTAATTGATAATATCAAATATATATAGATTAAATTTAAATGTCAAACTTTCTTATAATCTAGATAATTACGATTGACTAATTAAGGACTTTATAAATCAAATAAATTCAAAATCTAAACTAGAAAACTTATAACTAAATGATTAAAATAATAAAATATAATTATTTACATTCTCCTGTGCTTAATTGGCACATGCTTTTCATGCATCCGTAATAACCCTTCACGTTAAGTACAAAGCAATATATAAATTATATAAGCAACTCCGTAACCGGTGGCACACAAATTTCTACCTTAAAATTTATAATTAGGGAGAAAAGTGACAGAGAAACTCTTTAAAGATTTTTTTAAAAAAAATGAACAAAGAGATATATGAAAGCACCTCGATGAATTTCAATTTCGTAATTTATTCACTGAATAGAATCGATGTTTGATATAGATATATATATTAAGAGGAAACAGAAAGCGACTTTGACATTCAAGAATATTGATATTGATGTATATTCAAATTAAGTGATACAAAACCAAATTAAGTAAAGCATAAAAACACAACTCCTATCTTCTTGAATCTCAAAGTCAGCTTCCTCTTTCCCATAAGACAACAAAACATCAAATTACCTTAAAAGAAAGCCACATGAGAAGCTTTATTTTGTTTATTTATTTTTGAGGTGGCATGCATAATGACCAAGCCCAAGCCTCTTTATAGGCAAGCAATCCTGATAGCAGTAGTACTAGGAATAAGAAACCTGATCCTACTTAGAAACTTAGACGGGTTCAAAGTTTAAAGCTACAGAAAATATTTTAACACACTAAAACTGTTTAGGAAAACGAAATTAAAAAAATAAAAAAAAATCCTAAATAAGTTAAATAGAAATTTAAAGCTATATCTTTTAAAACAAAGTCCCCCTTTCTTTTTTTTTTTAATTCATTTTTTTTAGACGTTGGCTTTTGTAACTACAAATAATAATAATAATAATAATAATAATAATATCACCTCAAGTTTATCCTAATGTAAAATTCAAATCTAAAACTATAATTAAAAAAAAATCTAAAACTATAAGAAAATCTAAATTGAAGAAAAAAAAAAAAAAAACCTTAAATAGAAATTTAAAACCGTTATCTTTTCTTTAGGGGAAAAAATAACTACTTATCTTTTAAACTAATAAGGCCCCCTTTATCTATTTTCTTTGCTAAAGATAAACATGTTGTCATTAGTTTTTATAATCTAATTTAAAAAAAAAAAACGATGGAGCTGCTTGTAGGAGTAAAGCTCTGTCATGAAATATTAATTTCACACTAATATTTAAACAGAAAAGAAAGCAAAGTCGCAAGTATGAATAATGTTTCTTTAAAAAAGAAAAAGAAAAAAAGTGTGATTAATATTATATCACAGATGTCGTTTGAGTCAAATTTATATCGTTTAGATCGTATTCATAAGCCAAAGAGTAACGGGAATAAATAATAAAGAAAGAGTACGGGAATATAAAATCAATTACCTTGTGTTTTGCAATTCGTTCATCTCACCCCCCATATATCAATGTGTAAACAAGAAGAATCGATTGAGAGGAAACGGAAAATCAACCACAACAGCAAAGAATTTAGGTGTTGATTTTCGAATATAGTAACAATATTCGAATTTTTGATCAATAATCTTTTTACCGTGGCATCAAACTCCCATCCTTTGCTGTCATGGTTGATGTCTCTTTCCCCTCAATACAAATACGCAACGAAACATCAAACCTATAAACCCAAATACGAGAAGGTAAAACAAACAAAATAAATAAACAAAGAAAAAAAATTGACACGGCGTGGTGGCCAAGCTCAGGCCTATTTATAGGCAAGCAATCCTATTATTATATTATTTTTACTTTTACTTTGTTTTAGAAAAGGATTCACTATTATTAGTTGCATTAGGATTACTAAACCTATACCTTTTTAGAAACCAGCAAGAATCAAGATAAGCATCCTAAGATTTAAAATAAACCGTAAAACTACGAGTAAATCTAAATTGAAAAAAAAAAAAAAAAACTCTCAAGTAAGCTAAATAGAAATTTAAAACTATATATTTTCTTTAGGGAGAAAAGAAAAGATATAGTTGCAAAGATGCTAACATTTTTACTAAAGAAAAGATATAGTTGGGTAAGTTACTTATTCTAGAAGCTAACGTGGCAAAATATATTTGACTTGGTCCACATAATCTATAAATTGGTAGTTTCTATTTTGAAAAAAATCAAGTATGATTGCATGCATTGAATTGAATATTATTTTGGGATTTCATTTAATTAAAAAGCGATTTCTGATTTGAGTAGGTTTTTTTTTTCCTATTTAAATTAGAAATTCAAACTTTTCCAAGAAGAGAAGAATCTTAAATTTAAAATTTGAAAGGTTGGAAGATTTTATTTATGGAGTTTCTTGAAAGTTTTTCGTGATTTATATTATGAAGAAAAATAAGAAAGAAAGAACTTTAATCTATTTATGTGATTAATGTTATATATTTTCCTTATAGGTGGTTTTGTTGGTATCTCCTGTTTAACATTCCATATACCCTCTTAAATAGTAATTAAGAATTATTTAATTTATTTATTACACATTCATGTAAATTACAAAACTATAATTTTATTAATTTAAATGTTGTTCCATTATTTCAAATATATTACATCATATTCAATTTTTTATTTCATTTGATATCCATCTTTCTCTATCTCTCTCTCTCTAAAGAACCAAACTTTCTTTTTTTTTTTTTTTTTTTTCTTTCAAGCGAAATCTTTCCTTTCGTACTTATTTTTTCTCATTTACATTTTTGATTTCCCTCTTATTTTCTTTCACTTACATTTTTTGTCAGCCTTTTGTTTTCTTTCTTTCTTACCGAAAACAGGTCAAGTGCCCATGGTGTGAGGGATAAATTGGAGACTACTTCCCATGCCTTGATGGAGTGTCCGATATACCAACAAGTGTGGCGCTTGTCACGACTCACGTCTTTGGCCGGCCATGAGGAATTATAACGTAGATATTACTTTTGCTGATTGCTTTCGGAAACTGGGATGTGATCTATATAACTCATGATCGTCTCTGTTTGATTCTTTAGTTGATAATGAAAATTTTAAATTGGAGTTGATTGATTTTTTAAAAATTTGAGTTAGAGATCATGACGCACCAAACGCACCCAATAATTTTGTCTCGTTCTGCTGGTTAGCTTGGCAACCATGGGGTGCATATGGGAGGAACAGGGTGGTTCATGGGACTAGTGGGAGAGATCCTAATAGTATATTGGACTTTGGCCTAAATATTGTGATCAGCTTTGCTGATTGCTTTCGACGTCAGGCCAAGTAGGTATCGGAGTTGTGGTTCGTGATGATCGGGGTGCAGTTTGTCGTGCTTTGGCTAAACTTCTTTAAGGTAGTTTCCCACCCTTTATGGCGGAATGCATTGCCCTTCATAAAAGCTTGTGTTTCGCTAAGAATCTGGGTCAGATGCATCCAATGTTTATTTTGAGATGGCTTGCATGGTGGACAAGCTCAAGCCTATTAATGGGCAAGCAATCCTGTTATAAGTAGCACTAGGAATAATAAACCTGATCCTTCTTAAAACTAGACAGGATCAAGTTTAATATATATATATATATATATATATATATATATATATATTTAATGCACTCTAAAACTAAAACGGAAACGGAAAATTTTTTTTTTTTTAAATCCTAAATAAGTTATATAGAAATTTAAAGCTATATCTTTTAAAACACAGGCCCCTTTCTTTTCTTTTCTTTTTTAGAGATTGGTTTTGGTAACTTAAAAAAAAAAAAAAAAACAGTAATATCCGCCTCAAGTTTATCAGAAAATATGAAATTCAAATCTTTCATATTAGTTTCCTTTTCCTTTTCCGTTTGATTATTAAAAAAAAAAAAAAACAAATTGAGTGTAAGTTGCTTTATTCCATAATTTTATTTAATATTTCTATTACAAGGGTGCAATAGTAAAACGTTTGATAAACTCAAATGGCAACAATGTTACGTTTTAAATTTTAAAAGGCTAAAATAAGAAAACATATATTTTCAAAAACTAAATTTGTAGTTAACAAGAATTTAGAAGAATACGTAAAAGAAAAAACAAAGGCGATTGCATAAAGATGAAAATAAATCCTTAGAATTAGCAGGCAAGCAGATAGACCAATTCATAACTCTTTACATTGTTTAATTTGCTAATGAAAGTAACCAGACAAATTGAAAGAAATAACTTTCCTATATCAGAAAATACAATTTGACCAAGTCTAGTCTAATCTACTTCTGCATCATATCGTAAAAATTCTTCCCTAAATACAATAGTCTCTTTTAGGCCTCCAAGTACTCTTCTTCAAGATATCCTGGAGATCAGGATATTGTTACACAAACTAACTAAGCAAAGAAAATAGTGAAAGTTTATTGGCTTAAATGAGAAATCAATGCCTCCCAAATAATGAAGAGTCAATAAAATAGTTTGATGTCCTTTATTTAGAATCAGTCAAGCCTTAATGACTTGCTTAACGTTTACATACATGAAAATAGGAAATAATAACTAAGAATAAATCAAGTTCTGATGTGTACAACTAATTCAAATCATAAATAAAGAAAAACAAGGAATTAAATAACTACTGCTTCAAAAATAAGTTCATCCAAGATTCTTCTAATGACATTGTAGAACATAGGATTTAAATGATATTGTAACAGATATTCTCAACCCAATATGAGATGGACAATAGACAAGAGGAAATTCTGAAATTAAAGAACTATTCCAATCAAATTAACAAAGACAGTTTAAACCTATACAATGGCTGAAATTGATAATGGAAAGATCAACAAAACAATTTCACAATGCATACTTTCAACGGAATAAAAATACTTCATTAAGCATTGGTAAAATAAATATTTGAATCTAATCTTTCTTGAACGATTTAACTTGATCGGAATAAATAAAATCTCATTTCAGGCACTAAAGCTATTGGAACTCACCAATTAAAAATTTTACTTTCCAGAATATGTTAAATATTATTAATCTTTCAAGTTCTCATTTTAGTATTTAAAAAGTTCTTTAACATACTATTAACCTGTTTGGTGTACAAGTTGAGTTTGAGTTGAGTTGAAATTTTTAAATTTGAATAGTAATTTTTGTTGACTTTTTTAGAAAAGACAAAAAATTTGATAAAAAAATACAGTTTAGCTTGAACGGAGATAGAGAACCAAACTTAGCCGACACCTAAGTATTCCTTTTCAATTCCTGTATATGCATCATGATAATGAAGATTTTTATAATACTTAACAAAGACCTTACTTTGTAGTAGAAAATACTTGAAAGTTTGAGAGTCTTCTGTCCATAGATTATCTAACAGGCTTTTTTGTTTTGTTTTTTTTGTTTTTGTTTTTTTTGTGAAAAATTATCACATTTTCTTTCAAAGTTTTCATTCTCATTTTCGTAAAAGAACAAAAAAAAAAATTGAAGATTTTTAAAAACTTTAGACAACATTATCCCTTTTGAATTCCCCTATATGGTTCTTGTTGAAACCGTTGCGACGAATTAAGGAAAAAATAAAAAGAAAATCCTATAAAAAAGGAAAAAAAATAGTGTTTTTCTTCAAAAATTTCCCTTTTACTTATTGATGTCCCGGAGCACCAAAAATAAATAAATAAAAAATGAAACGTATCAAAAAATAAATAAAAACGATTTAGTAATTCTGTTTGTTTTCTTCCAATTTTCCACCAACCAAACAGAGGAAAGGAAAAAAGAAAACATAAAAAAGGGGCCTGAACATATCTCATAAATTAGAGGGGCAAAAAAAAAAAAAAAAGAAAGAAACCCCCAAATTGAAACTTTTAGGGGGGCGCAAACAAAAAATAATCAAACATGTAAAAAAAAAAAAAACTGTCGCTAAATCATCGAAAACCGACGGCAAACCCAGACTCACCAAGAAGAGAGATCGCGAGATCACGATCTAGAGGTAGAACGCATAGATGGCGGTGCATCTCGCGATCTCGGCGCTGTCGAGTACGATTGAGAGGCTGAGATCATGAGATTGCGATCGCGAGGCTTGGATCAATGTTGACAGCACGATAGCTAGATAGAGAGAGAGAGATAGAGACAACGTTGACAGTGTACAGTGATAGGAGAGAGAAAGGAAGGGAGAGTGAGAGAAAGATGGTGACGATCAGATATCTGAGGGAGGAGAAAGAGTGGAGCGGTGGGAAACAAAGGGGCAGAAGAAGAGAGAGGAGAGAGAGAGATAGAGTAAGAGAGAGAGAGACAGAGGGCTAATGGAGGAGCAAGTATTGGGAGGCGGAAAAGAAAGAGATGGGCGGAGGAAGAGAGATGAAAGAGAGAAAGGAACTGAAGAACGAGAGGAAGGAGAAATAGAAAGGAAGCAAGTTTTCCACAAAGAAAAGTACGGAAAGGAAAAGTTAAAAAGCACCTAAACGGTGCGTTTTTAACTACGAACAATACAAATTTTTTCTACTCTTTTAACTTTTAATATAGTTAGATTAAAAAACCTAAATAGCCATTTTTTAAAGTTAGAAATAGTTTAGACAATTTATGCCCAATTCAATTAAGATAATCGTGGGTGATAATCTTTTGATCACTCTTTAAAAAAAAAAAAAAAAAAAAGCCTAATAACTTTTAGTTTTTCTTGAACCATTTTTTTTAACTGAATTTTACGATAATCTATCTGTTATATATCAATAGTCCATTAATCATATATCAATAGTCTGTTCATTATTGCATCAACAGTTTAGTCATTAATGGACCAATGGTATATTACTAATAGATTGATATATTATTGCTCTATATTGATTAATCACCTAAGCCTATCAATGTTAGACGATCCAATAGTCCATCATTCCCCCAAAAACAGAGGGAAAAAAAAAAAAAAAAAAGAGTACATCATTGTTGGATTATTAAAAAAAGAAAAATCATTTTTCTGAACTAAAAAAAAAAAAAAAAAAGAAACTTGAGACATTTACTAAAAACGACTTGGAAAATATCAATTTGTAAGGAAGAAGAATCGATTAAGAGAAAACAAACACTGACATCCAGGGCAAAGAATTTAGGTGTTGATGCATTGTAATAAGGATAAATTTCACTTTTTCTTCACCAAATTTAGATTTTGTCACAAAATAATGCTTTTAATTTCAATTTAATTATAATATTCTTTTACTCCAATTCTTTTATATCATCCCCAATATCAATTTGTAACTAAGAAGAATCAATTAAGAGGAAACGGAAAATGGTACCGAGGTAAAGAATTTAAGTGCTTATGTATCATAGTATTATCAGATAGGGGGTGCTTGGTTGAAGGTAATCAAATGTAATCAGATATCTGACAATCTTTTTAAAGTAATCAAATTTATGGGGATATTAGATTATAGTGTTTGGTTTGTACATAAAAATTTTAGTAAGATTCCCGAAAATGTTAAATTACTATGTTTGGTTGTGAACATGAATGTTGTTTTTTCTTAATAAATGGGCAAAATTATCCTTTGTTAAATTAATATATACTTTCAATAGCAATTAATTACAAATATAAGGATAATAACATAACTTTATGATTCGGCCAAATCAAATTGCAACAACCCAAATAAAAATTATAATTCAAGAATTAGTATAATTAAAATGCTTATCTTAAAACACAAATTCGTTTATTCTTTAAGAATACATGAAAAAATATATACGACAAATTGAGAGAACTCTTAAAGAGATTTTATTAACAAAATAACAAAAAAAAAATTTAAATAACAATTCCTTGGTTTTAATCCTAATCTTATTTAAATTCAAATTATAACAGATAATTAAATAAATAAAACTAATTGACTAAAATTACTAGTCCACGGGTAGCAAACGAAGTGACAAAAGAAATAAGTCTAATTGCCCTATTTCTATTTCATCATCCCAATAACACGAGATTGTGAATAAGGCAGCATGCTGCAATAATCCTACATTATATTTTGACCGGATAATACGATTTTCCTCTTAAAATTGCCCACCGACTCTTTAAAAGTCCAAATGCCCTCTCAATTATATTCCTACAGGATGAATGTTTCATATTAAAAAACTCTTCAGGAGTTTCAGGTGGAAGCTCCCAATCATTTAAATGATACCGTTGCTCTCTATATGGTGTTAAAAATCCTTCGCCATTAGGATATACAGCATCACACAAGAAGTAATTGCCTGCATATATTATATACTAATTAAGATATTGTATAATTTGATAATTTTTCTATATCAATAAGGCATTAAATTTACCTTATGGAACTTTCAGTCCATTTGGCCTAGAAATTGCATCCCGCAAGACCCTTTAGTCAGCTGCAGAACCCTCCCATCCAGGCAACACATAAATAAATTACATGTCTGGTGAACACATTCCTAACATATTAGTAGCAATCTCATTCTTTCTAGATCTGTACTTTGATCAATCTGCCGCAGGCACATTGACCTTGATGTACGTTCCATCTAGTGCTCCTAAGCAGCTCTATGACAAACGAAAATTAAAGTTAACATCTAAACCATAATTTTGAATAAAAAATTATAACTCATATAAGAGTTTAATAGTCACCTTAAACCACTTTCATCTTTCATCCGTTGAATTTTCTGGGATTGATTCTGGTTTTTTAAGTAAGAGCTCATGAAGTCGTAAAACTGCGTTTAGCACAGCATTAAAATGCATACTAATTGTTTCACCAGAATGTGCATAGAGACGTTTCACCATTCTATTTTTTAGATCATGTGATAAAATATGAAGAAACATAGCTACCATCTCCTCGACATTTATATTCTTGGTTCCACTCAACTTTCCACGAGTTCTAAGAAGTCCATAAAGAATGGAAAATGCTTTCCTATCTATACGAGTGGTCTCTAAACATGCTACGTCACTTTCGTGTATCAATGTATGATAATTTATTTGACGAATTTGACTCCTATAAAAACTTCTTAATTTATAATGACTACTAGCTCTTAATAAATGCTTCTTACTAATAATTAGTACAAGTAATATTAGCATAAGCAATACTGACATATTATTTAATATCTGTATATGTTGAATAAGAGCAGCAACAACTCATAAATTTATATTGACTAGAGTAACACGATCCATATCTATAATTATAATTAGATATATTCAGAAAGAAATAAAAAATATAGATAAAATTTAGGATATTAATTTACGACATTATATCAATATTCATCTTTTGTTCAAAAACAAAAAAACTCAAGATTTATGATTTTTTTTAATTAATCATCAGTCATAAAAAAATCTTGAGCACATTATTATAATATTGAAATAGAACCACAAAAGTTTTAATAAAAATAAATAAGATTGACTTATACATATAAAGATTCTAAAAATAAAATCCAAGAATACAAAAGGTTTAAACAAAAACAAACAGAATAATGGAAAAGGGATGAAAAAAAAAAAAAGAATATAAATTCTTAAAACAAAGAATAAAGATTAATTGAAAATTGACATGATGCTAAAAGATACAGGAGAGTCTCTAGAATGAACTCAATACAAAGGTGGATGACTTATATATATATATATATATATATATATATATATATAAAACAAAGTAGAATCCGTAAGAAAACAGCAAAACAAAACAAAGTATATATATATATATATATATATATATATATATATAACACGCATATTAGGAAAACAAACAAAAAAGAAAAAAGAAAAAACAGAAAGATTATCATGATATTTAGATAGGGGGTAATCTGAAACCTAAGGGGGAGGTGGGTTTTAGATTACCCCTTTATAAGGGTATCTGAAACCCATGAATTTCAGATTCTCAGGTATCTTAATATTGCTATTACTTTATAAAAGATTATCCCATACCAAACACCCCCATATGGTAATGGTAATGATATAAGGAGTGTAATTCAAGACACTTTATATTAATTACCAGATTAGTATAAAACAAACCTTAACATTTAAAATATTAGATAAATGTTACATAAATTTTTAATCACAAACCTACAATGAAACATTAGACCTAGGAAACCCAAAATACGAGAAGGTAGAACAAACAAAATGAATAACAAAGAAAACATTCTGGTAGCCAAGCTCAAGCGTATTATAGGCATCCAATCCTATTATTAGTTGTATGAGGATACTAAACCTGATCCTTTTTGGAAACCAATCAAGTTGGGTATGATATTATTTAAAAAAAAAAAATCTAAAACTATAAGAAAATCTAAATTGAAGAAAAAGAAAAAAAAAATAAAACCTCTTGAAGTAAGTTAAATAGAAATTTAAAACCGTTATCTTTTCTTTAGGGGGAAAAAAAACACTACACATCTTTTAAACTAATAAGGCCCCCTTTATCTATTTTCTTTGCTAAAGATAAACATGTTGTCATTAGTTTTTAAAATTTAATTTAAAAAAAAAACGATGGCGCTGGCTGTAGGAGTAAAGCTCTGTCATGAAATATTAATTTCACACTAACATTTAAATAGAAAAGAAAGCAAAGTCGCAAGTATGAATAATGTTTCTTTAAAAAAAAAAAAAGTGTGATTAATATTATTTCACAGATGTCGTTTGAGTCAAATTTTAGATCGTATTCATAAGCCAAAGAGTAAGGGGAATAAATAATAAAGAAAGAGTGTGGGAATATAAAATCAATTACCTTGTGTTTTGCAATTCGTTAATCTGACCCCCCATATATCAATTTGTGAGCAAGAAGAATCGATTAAGAGGAAACGGACAATCAACAACGACAGCAAAGAATCTGGGTGTTGATGTATTATAGTAAATATTCAAATTTTTTATCAATAATCTTTTTACCGCGGCATCAAACCCCCATTCTTTGCTGTCATGGTTGATGTCTCTTTCCCCCTAATACCAATACGCAACGAAACATCAAACCTATAAACCCAAATACGAGAAGGTAAAACAAACAAAATAAATAAACAAAGAAAAAAAATTGACACGGCGTGGTGGGCAAGCTCAGGCCTATTTATAGGCAAGCAATCCTATTATTATATTATTTTTACTTTTATTTTGTTTTAGAAAGGGATTCACTATTATTAGTTGCATTAGGATTACTAAACCTATACCTTTTCAGAAACCAGCAAGATTCAAGATAAGTATCCTAAGATTTAAAACAAACCGTAAAACTACGAGTAAATCTAAATTGAAAAAAAAAAAAAAACTCTCAAGTAAGCTAAATAGAAATTTAAAACTATATATTTTCTTTAGGGAGAAAAGAAAAGATATAGTTGCAAAGAGGCTAACATTTTTACTAAAGAAAAAATATAATTGGGTAAGTTACTTATTCTAGAAGCTAACGTGGCAAAATATATTGACTTGGTCGATATAATCTATAAATTGGTAGTTTCTATTTTGATAAAAATCAAGTATGATTGCATGTATTGAATTGAAGGTTATTTTGGGATTTCATTTAATTAAAAAGCGATTTCTAATTTGAGTGGTTTTTTTTTTCCTATTTAAATTAGAAATTCAAACTTTTCCAAGAAGAGAAGAATCTTACATTTAAAATTTGAAAGGTTGGAAGATTTTATTTATGGAGTTTCTTCAAAGTTTTTCATGATTTATCAGCAGTTATTATGAAGGAAAATAAGAAAGAAAGAACTTTAATCTAGTTATGTGATTAATGTTATATATTTTTCTTATAGGTGGTTTTGTTTATATCTCCTGTTTAACTTTCCATATACCTTCTTAAATAGTAATTAAGAATTATTTAATTTATTTATTACACATTCATGTAAATTACAAAACTATACTTTTATTAATTTAAATGTTGTTCAATTATTTCAAATATATTACATCATATTCAATTTTTTATTTCATTTGATAGTCATCTTTCTCTATCTCTCTTTCTCTAAAGAACCAAACTTTCTTTTTTCTTTTAGCCAACTTTTTTTTTT
This sequence comes from Ficus hispida, assembly GCA_025413025.1. Lineage (NCBI taxonomy): Eukaryota > Viridiplantae > Streptophyta > Magnoliopsida > Rosales > Moraceae > Ficus > Ficus hispida. The sequence goes on from CM046363.1 coordinate 10,525,451, forward strand.
CTTTCAAGCGAAATCTTTCCTTTCCTACTTATTTTTTCTCATTTACATTTTTGATTTCCCTCTTATTTTCTTTCACTTACATTTTTTGTCATACTTTTGTTTTCTTTCTTTCTTACCGAAAACAGGCCAAGTGCCCATGGTGTGAGGGATAAATTGGAGACTACTTCCCATGCCTTGATGGAGTGTCCGATATACGGCCAACAAGTGTGGCGCTTGTCACGACTCACGTCTTTGGCCGGCCATGAGGAATTATAACGTAGATATTACTTTTGCTGATTGCTTTCGTAAACTGGGATGTGATTTATAACTCATGATCGTCTCTATTTGATTCTTTAGTTGATAATGGTAATTTTAAATTGGAGTTGATTAATTTTTTAAAAATTTGAGTTAGAGATCATGGCGCACCAAACGTACCCAATAATTTTGTCTCGTTCTGCTGGTTAGCTTGGCAACCATGGGGTGCATATGAGAGGAACTGGGTGGTTCATGGGGCAAGCAATCCTGTTATAAGTAGCACTAGGAATAATAAACCTGATACTTCTTAAAACTAGACAGGATCAAGTTTAAAATATATATATATATATATATATATATATATATATTTATATTTAATGCACTCTAAAACTAAAACGGAAACGAAAAAAAAAATTTTAAAAATCCTAAATAAGTTATATAGAAATTTAAAGCTATATCTTTTAAAACACAGGCCCCCTTTCTTTTCTTTTCTTTTCTTTTTTAGACATTGGTTTTGGTAACTTAAAAAAAAAAAAAAAAAAAAAGCAGTAATATCCGCCTCAAGTTTATCAGAAAATATGAAATTCAAATCTTTCATATTAGTTTCCTTTTCCTTTTCCGTTTGATTATTAAAAAAAAAAAAAAAACTAATTGAGTGTAAGTTGCTTTATTCCATAATTTTATTTAAAATTTCTATTATAAGGGTTCAATAGTAAAACGTTTGATAAACTCAAGTGACAATAATATTACGTTTTAAATTTTAAAAGGTTAAAATAAGAAAACATATATTTTCAAAATCTAAATTTGTAGTTAACAAGATTTTAAAAGAATACGTGAAAGAAAAAACAAAGGCGATTGCATAAAGATGAAAATAAATCCTTAGAATTAGCAGGCAAGCAGCTAGACCAATTCATAACTCTTTACATTGTTTAATTTACAAATTGAAAGAAATAAATTTTTTCTAGTTATGTTATTAACGTTGCGTATTTTTCTCAAGCTATATTTGCGATTTCATTAGCATATTTACAGCAATATCCAAAATATTAGAGAAGAAACAAAGAACTAAAATAATTTACAGTTATTTAAAAGAAAACCTACATGAAAACGACCTCAAGAAATCCCAATTTTGCAATTTCATTACTGAATCAAATCGAAGTTTGTTAGGTAAGATTGACGGGGTTAAGAAGGATAAGCTTGCAAACGTATTTAGTGAAAACGGACAGTGATTTCCGTATCAGTAGCATTAGAAATAACAAAACCTGATCCTAACTTGTAAACTAGACAAGATCAAGTGTAAAGCTTTACACTTATTGTTCAAAACTGGAAAAGAAAAAAGGGTCATTATCACATTAGCACGACTTTAAGAATCCAAGTCAGTTCTTAATGCATAATTAAGAAAATTATAACATATAGACTTCTAATTGATAATATCAAATATATATACATTAAATTTAAATGTCAAACTTTCTTATAATCTAGATAATTACGATTGACTAATTAAGGACTTTATAAATCAAATAAATTCAAAATCTAAACTAGAAAACTTATAACTAAATGATTAAAATAATAAAATATAATTATTTACATTCTCCTGTGCTTAATTGGCACATGCTTTTCATGCATCCGTAATAACCCTTCACGTTAAGTACAAAGGAATATATAAATTATATAAGCAACTCCGTAACCTGTGGCACACAAATTTCTACCTTAAAATTTATAAATAGGGAGAAATTAAAAGTGACAGAGAAACTCTTTAAAGATTTTTTTTAAAAAAATGAACAAAGAGATATATGAAAGCACCTCGATGAATTTGAATTTCGTAATTTATTCACTGAATAGAATCGATGTTTGATATAGATAGATATATTAAGAGGAAACAGAAAGCGACTTTGACATTCAAGAATATTGATATTGATGTATATTCAAATTAAGTGATACAAAACCAAATTAAGTAAAGCATAAAAACACAACTCCTATCTTCTTGAATCTCAAAGTCGCTTCCTCTTTCCCATAATACAACAAAACATCAAATTACCTTAAAAGAAAGCCACATGAGAAGCTTTATTTTGTTTATTTATTTTTGAGGTGGCATGCATAATGACCAAGCCCAAGCCTCTTTATAGGCAAGCAATCCTGATAGCAGTAGTACTAGGAATAAGAAACCTGATCCT
>CM046363.1:10530355-10536321 GCA_025413025.1 Ficus hispida
ATTGGGTAAGTTACTTATTCTAGAAGCTAAAGTGGCAAAATATATTGACTTGGTCGATATAATCTATAAATTGGTAGTTTCTATTTTGATAAAAATCAAGTATGATTGCATGTATTGAATTGAAGATTATTTTGGGATTTCATTTAATTAAAAAGCGATTTCTAATTTGAGTGGTTTTTTTTTTCCTATTTAAATTAGAAATTCAAACTTTTCCAAGAAGAGAAGAATCTTACATTTAAAATTTGAAAGGTTGGAAGATTTTATTTATGGAGTTTCTTGAAAGTTTTTCATGATTTATCAGCAGCTATTGTGAAGGAAAATAAGAAAGAAAGAACTTTAATCTTGTTATGTGATTAATGTTATATATTTTGCTTATAGGTGGTTTTGTTTATATCTCCTGTTTAACTTTCCATATACCCTCTTAAATAGTAATTAAGAATTATTTAATTTATTTATTACACATTCATGTAAATTACAAAACTATACTTTTATTAATTTAAATGTTGTTCCATTATTTCAAATATATTACATCATTTCAATTTTTTATTTCATTTGATAGTCATCTTTCTCTATCTCTCTTTCTCTAAAGAACCAAACTTTCTTTTTCTTTTAGCCAACTTTTTTTTTTCTTTCAAGCGAAATCTTTCCTTTCCTACTTATTTTTTCTCATTTACATTTTGATTTCCCTCTTATTTTCTTTCACTTACATTTTTTGTCATACTTTTGTTTTCTTTCTTTCTTACCGAAAACAGGCCAAGTGCCCATGGTGTGAGGGATAAATTGGAGACTACTTCCCATGCCTTGATGGAGTGTTCGATATACGGCCAACAAGTGTGGCGCTTGTCACGACTCACGTCTTTGGCCGGCCATGAGGAATTATAACGTAGATATTACTTTTGCTGATTGCTTTCGTAAACTGGGATGTGATTTATAAATCATGATCGTCTCTATTTGATTCTTTAGTTGATAATGGTAATTTTAAATTGGAGTTAATTAATTTTTTAAAAATTTGAGTTAGAGATCATGGTGCACCAAACGTACCCAATAATTTTGTCTCGTTCTGCTGGTTAGCTTGGCAACCATGGGGTGCATATGAGAGGAACTGGGTGGTTCATGGGGCAAGCAATCCTGTTATAAGTAGCACTAGGAATAATAAACCTGATACTTCTTAAAACTAGACAGGATCAAGTTTAAAATATATATATATATATATATATATATATATATATATATTTAATGCACTCTAAAACTAAAACGGAAACGAAAAAAAAAATTTTTTAAAAATCCTAAATAAGTTATATAGAAATTTAAAGCTATATCTTTAAAACACAGGCCCCTTTCTTTTCTTTTCTTTTCTTTTTTAGACATTGGTTTTGGTAACTAAAAAAAAAAAAAAAGCAGTAATATCCGCCTCAAGTTTATCAGAAAATATGAAATTCAAATCTTTCATATTAGTTTCCTTTTCCTTTTCCGTTTGATTATTAAAAAAAAATAAAAAACTAATTGAGTGTAAGTTGCTTTCTTCCATAATTTTATTTAAAATATCTATTATAAGGGTTCAATAGTAAAACGTTTGATAAACTCAAGTGACAATAATATTACGTTTTAAATTTTAAAAGGTTAAAATAAGAAAACATATATTTTCAAAAACTAAATTTGTAGTTAACAAGATTTTAAAAGAATACGTGAAAGAAAAAGCAAAGGCGATTGCATAAAGATGAAAATAAATCCTTAGAATTAGCAGGCAAGCAGCTAGACCAATTCATAACTCTTACATTGTTTAATTTACAAATTGAAAGAAATAAATTTTTTCTAGTTATGCTATTAACGTTACGTATTTTTCTCAAGCTATATTTGCGATTTCATTAGCATATTTACAGCAATATCCAAAATATTAGAGAAGAAACAAAGAACTAAAATAATTTACAGTTATTTAAAAGAAAACCTACATGAAAACGACCTCAAGAAATCCCAATTTTGCAATTTCATTACTGAATCAAATCGAAGTTTGTTAGGTAAGATTGACGGGGTTAATAATATCACCTCAAGTTTATCCTAATGTAAAATTCAACTCTAAAACTATAATTAAAAAAAAAATCTAAAACTATAAGAAAATCTAAATTGAAGAAAAGGAAAAAAAAAAAAACCTTAAATAGAAATTTAAAACCGTTACCTTTTCTTTAGGGGAAAAAATAACTACTTATCTTTTAAACTAATAAGGCCCCCTTTATCTATTTCTTTGCTAAAGATAAACATGTTGTCATTAGTTTTTATAATCTAATTTAAAAAAAAAAAAAAACGATGGAGCTGCTTGTAGGAGTAAAGCTCTGTCATGAAATATTAATTTCACACTAATATTTAAACAGAAAAGAAAGCAAAGTCGTAAGTATGAATAATGTTTGTTTAAAAAAAAAAAGAAAAAAAGTGTGATTAATATTATATCACAGATGTCGTTTGAGTCAAATTTATATCGTTTAGATCGTATTCATAAGCCAAAGAGTAACGGGAATAAATAATAAAGAAAGAGTGTGGGAATATAAAATCAATTACCTTGTGTTTTGCAATTCGTTAATCTGACCCCCCATATATCAATTTGTGAGGAAGAAGAATCGATTAAGAGGAAACGGACAATCAACAACGACAGCAAAGAATCTGGGTGTTGATGTATTATAGTAAATATTCGAATTTTTGATCAATAATCTTTTTACCGCGGCATCAAACCCCCATCCTTTGCTGTCATGGTTGATGTCTCTTTCCCCTCAATACAAATACGCAACGAAACATCAAACCTATAAACCCAAATACGAGAAGGTAAAACAAACAAAATAAATAAACAAAGAAAAAAAATTGACACGGCGTGTTGCCAAGCTCAGCCTACTTATAGGCAAGCAATCCTATTATTATATTATTTTTACTTTTACTTTGTTTTAGAAAAGGATTCACTATTATTAGTTGCATTAGGATTACTAAACCTATACCTTTTTAGAAACCAGCAAGAATCAAGATAAGCATCCTAAGATTTAAAATAAATAACAAAGAAAATATTCTGGTAGCCAAGCTCAAGCGTATTATAGGCATCCAATCCTATTATTAGTTGTATGAGGATACTAAACCTGATCCTTTTTGGAAACCAATCAAGTTGGGTATGATATTATTCAAAAAAAAAAAATCTAAAACTATAAGAAAATCTAAATGAAGAAAAAGAAAAAAAAAAATAAAACCTCTTGAAGTAAGTTAAATAGAAATTTAAAACCGTTATATTTTCTTTAGGGGGAAAAAAACACTACACATCTTTTAAACTAATAAGGCCCCCGTTATCTATTTTCTTTGCTAAAGATAAACTTGTTGTCATTAGTTTTTAAAATTTAATTTAAAAAAAAAAAACGATGGCGCTGGCTGTAGGAGTAAAGCTCTGTCATGAAATATTAATTACACACTAATATTTAAATAGAAAAGAAAGCAAAGTCGAAAGTATGAATAATGTTTCTTTAAAAAAAAAGTGTGATTAATATTATATCACAGATGTCGTTTGAGTCAAATTTAGATCGTATTCATAAGCCAAAGAGTAAGGGAATAAATAATAAAGAAAGAGTGTGGGAATATAAAGTCAATTACCTTGTGTTTTGCAATTCGTTAATCTGACCCCCCATATATCAATTTGTGAGCAAGAAGAATCGATTAAGAGGAAACGGACAATCAACAACGACAGCAAAGAATCTGGGTGTTGATGTATTATAGTAAATATTCGAATTTTGATCAATATCTTTTTACCGCGGCATCAAACCCCCATTCTTTGCTGTCATGGTTGATGTCTCTTTCCCCCTAATACCAATACGCAACGAAACATCAAACCCATAAACCCAAATACGAGAAGGTAAAACAAACAAAATAAATAAACAAAGAAAAAAAATTGACACGGCTTGATGGCCAAGCTCAGGCCTACTTATAGGCAAGCAATCCTATTATTATATTATTTTTACTTTTACTTTGTTTTAGAAAAGGATTCACTATTATTAGTTGCATTAGGATTACTAAACCTATACCTTTTTAGAAACCAGCAAGAATCAAGATAAGCATCCTAAGATTTAAAATAAATAACAAAGAAAACATTCTGGTAGCCAAGCTCAAGCGTATTATAGGCATCCAATCCTATTATTAGTTGTATGAGGATACTAAACCTGATCCTTTTTGGAAACCAATCAAGTTGGGTATGATATTATTCAAAAAAAAAAATCTAAAACTATAAGAAAATCTAAATTGAAGAAAAAGAAAAAAAAAAATAAAACCTCTTGAAGTAAGTTAAATAGAAATTTAAAACCGTTATATTTCTTTAGGGGGAAAAAAACACTACACATCTTTTAAACTAATAAGGCCCCGTTATCTATTTTCTTTGCTAAAGATAAACTTGTTGTCATTAGTTTTAAAATTTAATTTAAAAAAAAAAAACGATGGCGCTGGCTGTAGGAGTAAAGCTCTGTCATGAAATATTAATTACACACTAATATTTAAATAGAAAAGAAAGCAAAGTCGAAAGTATGAATAATGTTTCTTTAAAAAAAAAGTGTGATTAATATTATATCACAGATGTCGTTTGAGTCAAATTTTAGATCGTATTCATAAGCCAAAGAGTAAGGGGAATAAATAATAAAGAAAGAGTGTGGGAATATAAAATCAATTACCTTGTGTTTTGCAATTCGTTAATCTGACCCCCCATATATCAATTTGTGAGCAAGAAGAATCGATTAAGAGGAAACGGACAATCAACAACGACAGCAAAGAATCTGGGTGTTGATGTATTATAGTAAATATTCGAATTTTTGATCAATATTCTTTTTACCGCGGCATCAAACCCCCATTCTTTGCTGTCATGGTTGATGTCTCTTTCCCCCTAATACCAATACGCAACGAAACATCAAACCCATAAACCCAAATACGAGAAGGTAAAACAAACAAAATAAATAAACAAAGAAAAAAAATTGACACGGCTTGATGGCCAAGCTCAGGCCTACTTATAGGCAAGCAATCCTATTATTATATTATTTTTACTTTTACTTTGTTTTAGAAAAGGATTCACTATTATTAGTTGCATTAGGATTACTAAACCTATACCTTTTAGAAACCAGCAAGAATCAAGATAAGCATCCTAAGATTTAAAATAAATAACAAAGAAAACATTCTGGTAGCCAAGCTCAAGCGTATTATAGGCATCCAATCCTATTATTAGTTGTATGAGGATACTAAACCTGATCCTTTTGGAAACCAATCAAGTTGGGTATGATATTATTCAAAAAAAAAAAATCTAAAACTATAAGAAAATCTAAATTGAAGAAAAAGAAAAAAAAAAATAAAACCTCTTGAAGTAAGTTAAATAGAAATTTAAAACCGTTATATTTTCTTTAGGGGGAAAAAAACACTACACATCTTTTAAACTAATAAGCCCCCGTTATCTATTTCTTTGCTAAAGATAAACATGTTGTCATTAGTTCTTAAAATTTAATTTAAAAAAAAAAACGATGGCGCTGGCTGTAGGAGTAAAGCTCTGTCATGAAATATTAATTTCACACTAATATTTAAATAGAAAAGAAAGCAAAGTCGCAAGTATGAATAATGTTTCTTAAAAAAAAAAGTGCGATTAATATTATATCACAGATGTCGTTTGAGTCAAATTTTAGATCGTATCATAAGCCACAAGTAAGGGGAATAAATAATAAAGAAAGAGTGTGGGAATTTAAAATCAATTACCTTGGTTTTGCAATTCGTTAATCTGACCCCCCATATATCAATTTGTGAGCAAGAAGAATCGATTAAGAGGAACGGACAATCAACAACGACAGCAAAAATCTGGGTGTTGATGTATTATAGTAAATATTCGAATTTTTGATCATATTCTTTTTACCGCGGCATCAAACCCCATTCTTTGCTGTCATGGTTGTGTCTCTTTCCCCTAATACCAATACGCAACGAAA